>CAUYRT010103039.1:0-12112 GCA_963574885.1 Lepilemur ruficaudatus | reverse complement strand
GCTGGACGTGGTGGCTCATGCCTGTAGTCCCAGCTACTCAGGAGGCTGAGGCAGGAGGATCGCTTGAGCCCAGGAGTTTGAGGTTGCTGTGAGCTAGGCTGACGCCATGGCACTCTAGCCTGGGCAACAGAGTGAGACTCTGTCTCAAAAAAATGGAAAAGGTACACTCAATCGATGTCTCTGAAGATACTGAGATGTTAATATGACTTAATGTCTAATTAAAGTGATTAAGGTAGGAACTTAGAGTTATTCCATATGATTCACGAGGCCCCAGGGACTTGGATATATTAAGGGCTGGTACAACTGGGAATTTAAAAAATTCTCTCCACGTGAGTTCTCATTCACACAACTATACCTTCGAAGGTCTGTAAAATTATACAAAGCAAGGTTAAGATGCCAGACAAAGAGGCCTCTCTTAATCTTAAGAAGGCAGACAGTCAAATAACTTCGAATGAAGAAATTAGGAGTAATAGTTGCTGCCTCTGATCCTGCAATGAATTAGCTGAGTGACTTCCGCGAAGTCCATTAACCCTTCTTGGGCCTCAAATCCTGTGGAATTTGGAACACATGGAACAGGAGGGCTCTCAAATGGGCATCTGATTGTGTCCCCCAACCCCTGTCTAGACATCCCTGCCTCCTTCTTGTGGTATCAGCACCTGTGGTGCTATTTTCACTGGGCAACCATCCCTCACCCACTGTCAGTCGTTGGTCTGGGTGACGCTGACCCTACGTCATGCTCCAGGGTGGGCACATGCTCCTGACCTGCCCAAACTGAGCACCACTTCCCACTGCTCTCAGCAGCTGGTCCCAGAGGGAAAATGAACTGAGCTTGGGCCAGCGAGAGCAGCCTTAGGACCTCTGCTTAGAAATCACCACCAAGAGGTGCTCTTTCTCCTCTGGGCTTAAGAATCAAGGCCTGGGGCCACCTTGCACTTCAGAATGAAGCTGACACAAAACCAAGAGCTGGGGAGAGAGAGATTCTGAAGACACTGAGTGATGATGGATCCAGCTGGACTTAAGACCAGATCCACCCCCTGGACTTTCCATTTTCTGAGCTGATGAAATTTCCTTTTGGTTCAAGCCAGTTTGAGCTGCTTTTCTGTCCCTTGCTATTCAGAGTCCTGGCAAACATTTTTAGGGGGAACTTTAACTCTGGTGGCTACTCAGCAGCCATTCCCATCCCTCCTCCCGGCAGCCAGAATCCATCTCCTCCCACGGAGCCTAGAAACACTGGACACCTGCTTTCCCAGCGTCACTTACAGCTGGGCACCTGACCCCCCCAGCCAGGGGTATCCAAGGTGAAGATTGAAGGGAACTAGTGGGAAAGATTTTCCCCCTAATAAAAAGAAGTACACAGGAGAAAGGCCCTTCTGCTGCTGCTGGATAAGGCCGGGTTTGCATGCAATGTCTGGAACTGCAGCAGCCACTTTGATTCCAAGAGAAGCAAGCCTAAGAACAAAGACAAAGCTCTGAGGATGGCAGAGCAGAAAGGCAGACTGGGCCTGGGTCATCATTGACATCACTGAGCCACTGAACTACTTACCTCCTAACTTCTTATTATGTGAGACAAGGAAACCCTGAATTTAAAGCTGCTCAGGTTAGACTTTCTGTTACTTGCAGCCTAATGCATCATAACTAATACAAACTTTCCTATTTTAGAATTCTGTATCATCAGTGGTTGATTATTGTACTGTATATGTCATTGTCTCTTTGGGATAACCAGAAAATTCTTTTGTTTGTTTGTTTTGTTTTTGTTTTAGAGACAGAGTCTCACTTTGTTCCCTAGTGGAGGCTGGAGTGCAATGGCATGATCACAGCTCCCCGCAACCTCAAACTCCTGGGCCCTAGCAATCCTCCTGCCTCAGCCTCCCAAGTACCTAGGACTACAGGCATGTCCCCATGCCTGGCTAATATTAAATTTTTTTTGTAGAGACAGGGTCTTACTATGTTGCTCAGGCTGGTCTCAAACTCCTGGCCTCAAGTGACACTCCTGCCTCGCTCAGCCTCCGAAGGTGCTGGAATTACAGGCATGAGCCCCTGTACCCAGCCCAGAGAATTCGTAATATTTGTAGAACGAGATATGTACTCAGAGCCTTGTTTTGAAGGGCCCCTCACTAGATCGCAAGCCAGTGCAATGTCCTGGACTCCTGTTAACAGGATTTGTACCCCCTTGCCGAAACACCTTGCCTGTGACAGTGATGTTTCCGATTTCCAAACTCAAGTTGGAGAAGGCATTCCTCACCAGCACGGTGACCAGAAAAGTGCCTGCAACGCAGAGGGCAGAGAGTTACGGGCGTTGTCAGTAATTGTTTAACTTGCGCTGAGACAACTCTCCCAGTTTGTGCTTCTCCAGCCCCCCAAGGCAGCATGTTATCTTTCACCCTCTGAGCATTTAATGAACCCCTGCTGTATGCCAGGCACCTGGTACAAGGCTCTGGAGACACAGAGATGAAGGGACACAGTCCCTGTCCTCAAGGGCCTTATCGTTTGGTGGACATGTAGGACAGTTAAGTACCAAACCATGGTAGGAACTGGCATGTGGGCATTGTGGGCAAGGGGTGGGGGCACTTCATGCTCAGGAGAGAAAGAAATGGCACGTGGGAGGGCGCCAGGGCTAGAGCTCGATCCCAAAGGATGCGTGAATGCTCATGAGTCAGGTTGGACCAGGGTCCCTCAGAGGGAAAGATGTGGCAGGATCGTATGACGGGTCGAGAGAGCAGAGCGGGATGAAAAGGGTCTATAGGTCCATCTGGCAAGCCCCTGCTGACACAGCTGTGCCATCCCCTCTCCCTCATGCAGAAAGGGTAGGTGCTACCTTCTCCTCCTCTCAAGTCTAGGGAGAGGGTCTTCAGAGGGGACCCGTCCCTGGAAAGTTGACATGTGTTCTTTGAGGTTGGGGAACCTCTTACTCATGCCCTGGAAGGAGCAGTCTATGGTGGGGGCGGGGAAGAAGGGGAGGGTTACACTTCTGGGAAATAGCTACATTTGCCTGGCTGTAGGCCAAAGAATGGGTAAGGATTTTCTATGGACAAGATGTGGGCCTTGGGGAGAAAGGTGCTGAGGAGGGCAGGGAGAATGAGGCGAGTCCAGCAGAGAGAGGGGAGGTGGCCTGGGAGAAGCTCCAGGCAGGTGTGGCCAGCTGGAGGGGAGGCACTGCCCCCATGCCAGAAGCTAACAGAGAGCAAAAAAATCACGAGGTGTGCAGAGACTTTATCAATGGGTAAGGCGTAAATTTCTCCTACTGAGCAACTTTTATAGGAGTTACTGTCATGGGAGACAAAACTGAGTTTGTATTTGGATCATAGCCTGTGTGCGGTGTTTCGGCAACTTCTTCCTGTTCCAAGCTGGACCTTTGGTACCTGGTGACGTTCCAATGGTTTTCTTCCCAAACCTGTGGTCCCTTCTGCTAACTCTTTTGTTAGGGCGTGGTAACCCCACACCTGCTGAGTTCTCATCCACTGTCCAACACACCTCTGAGATCCCCGGGAGCTATGGGCAGGTCCCGGGTGGGCTGGAGACTCTGGGATTCCCATCACATTCCTGCCCGCAGACCTCATCGCACGGCCCTCAAGGACTCTCCGCTCCTTTCAGATTATATACAAGTGTGTGCTGTGGCCTCCAGCCCTGGCTAGTGCCAGCCAGTCTGTCCCCCAGCCAGCATCATGATGACACTTCCTCTCTCCATCCCCTTCTCTCCCATCCTTCAATTTTTACCTGCCCCTGACCAGGGAATGGACAGCCATTTCCCAAGCCAGTGTCTCCTCTAGAGGTGTTGGAAGAAGCCTAATACACCTGCTGTCTTCCAATCGTTCTCAACAGGGTGATTTTGCCCCTCTGGGACATTTGGCAATGCCTGGAGACATTTTTGGTCATCATGGTTTGGCGCTCTGGTGCTGCTGGCATCTAGTGGATACCACTAGATGCCAGAGATGCTGCTAAAACTCCCACAGTAGCAGCCCCCAACTGTACCCAAATGTCAGCAGTGCTGAAGTTGAGAACCCTTGCAACTGTGAGGCCTGTGAAAGCAGATAATTTTTGTCTCTTCCTTAGTTTTTGATCCAGGCAGGATGCCATGAGCCATGTTTATGCCCAGGAACGCACTGAAAAACTGCCTGACAGGACCCTGGGTACCAAGTCAGGAAGGGAAGAGGAGGGAGGTCTGGAAGGGGAGCCACCAACCCCAGGTACCTTCAACTGGCATGGCCACGTGGTAAATCCCAAATGGCTCCCCGGAGCTCACTTCCTGGTGGGAGAAGGTTGCACTGCGTCCTGCCACCTCAAAGATCAATTCCTCCGGGGTGCCCTGAGCTACAGAGACATTGATCAACAGGGCCTGGCCAAGCTCCAGATGGTCTGAAGCCCAGGAGGCCTGCAGCCCTGATAGCAGCTCCACAAAGTAGACCATGATGTTTCTGGAGGGCGTGGAGGTGCTGGTGTTGCTGACGGCCCGGATCTCCAGCTGGTGCCTCCCGGGGCCCATCAGTTCCTGGGTTTCTCGGTCCAGGGTCAGATTGCATGGCAGTGCGCCCCGCTGGATGGTGGATTCAGCCAGGGTCATGTTCCCCAAAAGTACCGTATAGGTCACCCCTGTTCCTACATGGAGTAAGAAAAATGTTAGAATGTTAGTAACAGTCATGCAGTTGATAACACTATGGCAGTTCAGACTCAGTCTCTGAAGCCAGATTCCAGATATAGACACAGATCTGGATATAGATATAAAGAAATATGTAAGGATGTACCCCCGACCTAAATGTTAACAGTGATTATCCCTGAGGATTGGGTTAATGAGTGATTTTTTTCTTTTTGGGTCCTCTCTGTTCATTTACACATTCTAATTTCTTTATGCTACACATGTGTGACTTGAGATCTTAAACGTCCATAATAAGTAAATGAGAACATTTGGTTGCCAGGGATATCCTTGGGGGGAGGAGGGCTGAGGAGGGAGCATCTCTTAAGGGTGTGGGCTGACGTGATGCGCGATAGGGAGCCTCGAGTCATCACTGGGGCAGGAGCAGGGGAAGCCTTTTCCTTCGGCCTCTTCCACTGCCTGCCTGGAGCTCTGCCGACATGAGAACTCGTCCCGTTCATGGGGCGATGGGGGGGGGTCCCTTGCTGTTTGCACATGGTGATTCTAACTGGATGCTACAGATTGCAGTTGACTCTTAAAATTTGATTTAAACCAACACATTAGGATTCTTTCCAGTAGAAGCCAAGCTAGTATATTTCAGAACTAGGGTTCTTGTTTGGATGACGATGATGATGATGACGATGACGGTGATGATGACAATGGAAGCCTCGTGAGGTCAGGAACCCTGACTTTCATATTTGCTGCCTCCTGGCACCTGGCAAAGAGCAGGCGCTCAATTCTATTTGTAGATGAGTAAATACATGAAAGGTTGTTTAAGTTTCCTCAGGTGCACCTGTCAGCATCTTTACCCAACAAGCACACGAGAAGTGAAAGGCATCCCAGGAGCTCTGAGTTAGAGCCCCGTGACAGCTTCCACCAAGTCTTTGGTGTGTGAGGTCACCCGAGCCACCTGCTCATTTCTGCAGCTCTGTGCCACACCGTTCACACCTCCAGGCCCCGTCCTGATCTCAGACTGGGCCTGTGCTTCAGGAAAGGTGCGGCCCTGGGTGAGGATGGGTCCTAGCCAGGAAGGTCCCTATTGACAGAGGGCTGATAATTAAAATATTTAACAGCCAACACTTCATGGGCACCATCCCATTAGAATGGATGCTCTGATGAACCGGAACAGGCACTGTGACCAATCAGAATGGATGCCATGGGCAATCAGCACAGACAGCTCGACCAATCAGAATAGACACAGTGACCAATCAGAGTGGATCCCAGCCGTAACCAGGGGCATGGCTGTATCAGTGGGTGCATCTGAACATCAGCCCCGACTGGGTGCAACTTGACTATGCAAGCCAGTGGACGATACCTGCACTGAGATGGGCCCAGCTGGGAGCACTCCCAGTCCCACCTCATCCTGTTCAGATCCCCCCGACAGGGAGTGGCTTGGAAGTTCAGTTCTTGTGACAGCGCCATGGGCATGCAAGGAAGGGCCTTCGGAAGGCTGGGGGCTCTCACTAGCTTACTAGCCTTGGGACTTTAGACAAAATTTTTAACCTTCCCATGCCTTCATTTCTCCATCTGTAAAATGTAGATAATACTTATATGTATTGAGTGGGCTGCTACATATAAAGTGCTTAGAACAGTGCCTGGCACACACTAGGTGCTAAATAAATGAATGAATAGTACCCAAAATGGGAAGGGCGGGGGCAAAAAGAAAAAAACTAGTAGCTAAAAAATAAACTTAATAAGGGCTCACAGTTATCATTTATTAAAGCCTAGGAGTTGGATAGATTTGGGGGAAATCGATGATGTCACAGTTGGCCTTGACCTGCCCAGGTGTACAGACTCACCTCCATCGAGCTCGACCTGAATCCACAGAGGATCCCCAAAGACGGCACGGCAGAAGGGGCTGGCTCCCAGCTCGGACAGGCCGGGGCACCCGGTCACTCTGAGCCTCTCCATCTTGTCTTGCACTGTCACTTGCTTCTGAGCTGTCACGTGCCACTCACTGGTCGTGCACTCAGCAAACACAGTGAATTCCCCAGGGGACGTGAATTGATGGGTCACGTTGCTGGACAAACTGCCGACCACAGTCAGAAGCGTTACCAGTGTTGGGGACGCACAAACACACACATTCACACACATACCTCACACCTTTCCTGCTCTGCAAAAATGAAAAGATGAAGAAAATGATGCTACGTGACTGAGCTCGGCTCTCAGTGTTGGGGCAGGTTACACTGAGGTGTCCAGAAGTGGCTTTGGAGAGGTAGAAACTGCACTGACCGATCAGGGAGGCAACTTTTGCCTGCAGGCCCCTTTCCTGCCATTTACCCCCTCTGTGGCTTACACAATACCCTGTCACTGTGCGCTTTTGCTGCGTCTGTAAAATACTATGCTCCAGACTACCTTTCTCCAGCTTATCTTCCCCACCTGTAAAATGGGACCAGATTCCAAACGTATCAAAGTTATAGATATGTTTTGCTTCTCCCTCCTGCCTTGGTCTCCCAGAGTGGTAGGATGACAGGCATTAGCCACTGTGCCCGGCCTCTTCTTTAAATTCTTTAAAATATGTATGATTGTTGATAGAGGCTTTCAACGTATTTAGGTGTCATACATATGGCAATTAGAACATAAAAGAGCATCAGTAAAGAGACCTGTATTCTAGTAAGAGTTCAATATTTTACCTGAAATAGTAAAATATTACTAGAAAAATAGTAAAACATTACTTTAAAAAAGTAATGAAAAGAGATATAGCCAAAAAGCCAAGAGCTAAGTCAAAATGGAATACTAAAAATACTCAAATAATCCAAAAGAAGGCAGGAAAGGGAAAACAAAGGAAAAATGAACAGAGGGGGGGAAAACAGAAAACAACAAAATACCAGACCTAAATCCAACTAAATCAACAAGTGCATTTATTGTAAATGGTCTAAACACACCAATTATTGTGCCAGACTGGATTTTAAAAAATGAAACCCAACTATATACTGTCTCCAAGAAGCCCTCTTTAAATATAATGATTTAGATAGATTAACCAAATAGGGCTTCTGGAAATGAAAAATTAATTTGGGAAAATACAAAATACAGTGGAAAGTTTTAAGAATAGGCTAGACCAAGCAGAAGAAAGAATTTCAGAGCTTAAAGACAACTCTTTCGAATCAACCCAGTCAAAAATGAAAAACAAAGAATCAAGGGGAATGAATAAAGTTTATAAGAAATATGGGATTATGTAAAGTGGCCAAATATAAGAATCATAGGCATCCCTGAGGATGAAGAAAAAGCGGGAGGCCTGGAAAACCTATTAAGGGAATAATTGAAGAAAACTTCCCTGTTTTTGCTAGAGATTTAGACATCCAGATACAAGGAGCTTAACAAACACCTGGGAGATTCATTGCAACAAGGGCATCACAGAGGCATATTGTTGTCAGACTGGCCTAAGTCAACATGAAGGAGGGACCCCTAAATATAATGATACAGATAGATTAAAATTAAAAGGATGCAAACATCTAAAAAAAAAAGTTGAAGTGGCCATTATTATAAGATCAGACAATGTAGATTTCAGAACAAGAAAATACACTGGTACCTCTATTGTGACGGATGTGAAGGATGGTTTTGAATAGCAAAGTTTAGTCTATCTTTCAGTGATCTGTCTAGAAGAAGTAATTTATTCCATCCTCTGAACTCTGGTGTCATCTGAAATTGCCCAGGACTAAAAGGCAGAGAAATGGCTCTTTCTTGATTTCTCTCCCAGGGATCTCACCCAGGGGAGAAGACCAGTAAGTGGTTTTAGACACTGCTGCCAGCAAAGGAAAGAGATGCTCGGAATACAAAGAAATGAAGACAACAACTTAAAAATTCATTCTATGATGCTTTGGCCCAGCAGTTCTATTCCTGGGTATACATTCAACAGGAATGTGTACATACACACCTCACAAGACATGCATGTGCTAGAATGTTCATGGCAGCACAATTTGTAATACCCCCAAATGGGAAGCCACCAAAATGCTTATCAACATTAGAATGGATAAATAAATTGAGGTATATTCACACAATAGCATGTTATATAGCAGTGAGAAAAAGAAACCATATATAATATGGATAGACCCTCAAAAGGCAATATTGAGCAGAAGTCAGATGCAGAGTGTGTACTTTATATAAATTCCAAATAGAGGTCCCACTAATCTATGATGTTAGAAATCATTATAGTGGTCATCCTTGGGGGTGGGAGGCTCCAACATCTCTTGCCTGAGTCACTATATTCCCAAAAAGACAAATGACCCAAGTCCTTGCCTTTTCCTACACATAAGAAAACATCTGATGGGGTTAAGGGATTATGTTTCTGCATAACCAGGTGTACTTCAGCAATCTGTAACCAGATTTACTCTCGCACCCAAACTCTGGTGTGATCTGACAGGTACTGACTCTCTGCAACCTGTGCATAAGCTATGAGCTGAAACACTGCTTCACAGCAGCCTGCAGAACCTCTCTGAAAGACTCCCCCGAGCTGTGGTCCTCGGTCTTCTTTTCCTTCTGTTGACATAGCCAACCTACATACTCTCCTGATAAAAATCTCCTTACACTGGCTGGCATCCAAGGCTCTTCCTGACCAGGCCCCTGCTGAGTTTTCCAGCATCTTCCATTTTCCCACAAACCCCGAACTGCAGGTGCAACCAGGTGCTTGTGGCTATTCCAGTATGCCACACACTTTCAGCTCCGTGCTGCTCCCTTTTCCCTAGATCCGCTGCTCCTGCCTTATAATTCCGGCTCCCTCAGAAAGGACTTTAACCTCCAGGTCACTATAAGGCTTGTATTGTCTTGTGAATTATTGGTTTCCAGACAAATCCCCTCCTCTCTCCGAGATTCACCTGTGCAGAGGCTGCTCTGAGTAACTAAAAAACAGTATCAATCCCCAGATCCAGCAGTAGGTGGCACTGAGCTAACCAGCGCTGGACTTGGACACATTGCACCTTGTATGAATTGTTCTACAAAGCCCATAACACTATTTCTGAAATGTAGAACGTTTTCCATGACAGGCAGAAAAAAAAATAAAACAGCCCACCATGCAAATGAACACAGACACAGAGAATGCAAGGTGAGAAGAAACTTCTAAAGGGGAAATCGGCCAGGTGTGGTGGCTCAAGCCTGTAGCCCCAGCTTCTGGGGAGGCTGAGGAGGGAGGATTGCTTGAACCCAGGAGTTTGAGGCTGCAGTGAGCTATGATTGTGTCACTGTACTCTACCCTGGGTGGCAGAGCAAGACTCTATCTTTAAAAATAATAATAATAATACATAAAGGAGAAATCCTTTGACTTTTATTATGCCGATTTTATTTGAAGTTGGATGCTCCCTATGCGCTCATATCCATCTAGGGCAAACATAGAGGGTCTGATTTTAAAATCTCTGCCTCTTAGACTAACAAGGAGTGAAGCAAAAGTAGGAGTCTGTACAAACATAAAAGCACAGTGGTATTTACACAAAGTCTGTGGCTTCTATATACTTAAAATTCATACTGTTTTCAATTTTGTGAATTGGGTGTTGAGACTGCTAGTGTAGATGAGAAAGCACGAGAAATATATCTCCCTGTGTTAATAAAAACGATAGACAAAGGGGTGAGGGTAGTTTCAAGGTCCAACAAATCTTCAAAGTACAGGCAATTGGACGTTTGGGTGGGGCAGTGATGGAGGGGGTACCACCCTCTATTACTTTTGAAAGACAAAAATCTGCCATGGCTCTTGCTTAGAGTTAATGCCTGGAGAGATTGCAAATGTAAAACGATGCTCCTTGTTTCTAATATTGCAGTCACAAAAAAATTTCCAGACTTGGACTCGCCATCCAGAATCAACAAATATTAGCACTTTGTCCCCTTTGCTTCAGTTCTAAACCACTGTTTGTTTATCTCTGGCAAGTCCTCATGTAAGCAGAAGGTCTTAGCGGGCTACATACAGTCAATTCTGGCTTATGCCACATGCAAGCTGTATAAGACTTGGGGTCTGAAAGTTCGTGTAGCTTACCAGCCGTTGTTTTCTTGATAAAACGATAGCAACGTAATTTCTCATTTTACACCGTGAAACACTCAAGACAGCCATCAATATAAACGTGACAGGGAAGGAAACAGCATCCCAGCAGAACCGGGGTTGTCTCAGAGTCTGACATCACGTTGGCAGCAGCTGGGATTAGAACCCCAGCCTCGGGACCCCCAGGGTGGCCGATTGTAATTGGTGTCATGGACACTGCCCGTGCGTGGTCCCCGTGACCTTCGAGGGCTGCTGAGTCTGAGACCTGAACTCGCTGGGTCAGATCTGGGCTGTGGACAGGGTTGGCCCCATTTGCTCCACCTCGCCCAGGGCTTCTGGGACTCCGGCATCCAGGGGGCTGGATCCAGAACCTCCAGCTCCTGCTGCTACACCCGGATGTGTTTGGGGGTTAGCAGAAAAGCGTATGGCCAGGGGAACCTGGGCCCCCCTGATTTCCCTGGGGATCCACATTGAACTCTGAACCGTTGTGAATCCGGTTTAGCGTCTGTCAGGTTGGGGAGGTGACTCTGTGCCCTGGAGGCTGCCAGGTGCGGGGTCCTCGGGCCCCAGTGCCACAGGCTGCGCCGTCTCCACCCCAGGCCAAGAGCCTGAGCTTCCATCCAGACAGTCGAGGTTTGCACGGCTGTTCTGCCACCCCCTAGCTCTGTGATATGGGCAATGCTACCGTACCTCCCTCAGCCTTGACTCCTTTGTCTTTGAAACCAAGACGACCATCCTCTAGCACAGCCCTGTCCCTTGGAAATATGTAAGCCACGTGTGTAGCTTTTAATTTTCTAACAGCCACGTTGAGAAAAGTGAGAAGAAACAGGTGAAATTAATTTCAATAATTCATTTTCTTTAACCCAATATATCCAAAATGCTATCATTTAAACTTGTAACCAATATCAGCAAATCATTGGCGTGATATTTTACGTTCTTATTTGGAAGGGGACTAAGTCTTCAAAATTCTGTGTATATTTTACACCTACAGCGTAATCCAGTTGAGACCAGCCACATTTCAGGTACTCAGTAGCTCGTGTGGCCGGTGGCTGCCACACGGACAGCACAGGTATAGCTCTAGGGTTGTTGTGAGGATTAAATGGGATTATGTGTGCATACTGCATAGCTAGACTATTTTGTTTTGTTTTGTTTTTTTGAGACAGAGTCTCACTCTACCCAAGCTAGAGTGCCGTGGCGTCAGCCTAGCTCACAGCAACCTCAAACTCCTGGGCTCAAGCGATCCTTCTGCCTTAGCCTCCCGAGTAGCTGGGACTACAGGCATGCACCACAATGCCTGGCTAATTTTTTCTATATATTTTTAGTTAGCCAATTAATTTCTTTCTTGTTTTAGTAGAGACAGGGTCTTCCTCTTGCTCAGGCTGGTCTCAAACTCCTGACCTTGAGCAATCCACCTGTCTCAGCCTCCCAGAGTGCTAGGATTACAGGCGTGAGCCACCGGGCCCGGCCAAGCTGGACTCTTATTAATATTAATATTACTACTATTATTTTTATTATCCCTCACACCA
>CAUYRT010103034.1:0-49501 GCA_963574885.1 Lepilemur ruficaudatus | reverse complement strand
CTATACCCTGGTTGGGAGAGACATTGTTAACATTCTAAGACTGGGGAGCATAGAGGACAGGCCACCTTTGGACATCAGGGGACAGGCTATGATGCAATGTGCACCAATTTTGAGGCAATATTTGCTCAGGAAGCAAAGTTCACCCTCTCTACCTGGGAATTCCAAAGCTCACCATGGAGTGGACACACAGGGAAGACCGGGGAGGAGGCCTCAGGCCACACCAGTGTCCAGATGTCACCCTTGGCCCCAGGCAGTGTCAACCTCTCCTTCCACCCTTTCCAAAGTCCACCCTTGACATAACCTCACGGCTCCCCAGCCCACTTAGCCCTCATGAAAACTGTCTTCAAGATATGCAGGAACAAAACCACAACATTAAGGATTTGAAATAGTCTGACTGCCCCACCCACAGGCCCAAGGTCAGCAGGGGCAGGGTTTTCAATGGGCCAGGGCTGGGGGTGCAGTTAGACAGAGTTTGAACATAGGAATATTGGAAAGAGAATAAGATCTTGCAATATTAGTCCTTCCCCCACACAAAACCATTCACGGTCTTCAAGAAATGAGTATTTGCCGGTAATCCTAGCATTCTGGGAGGCCAAGGCGGGAGGATTGCTCAAGGTCGGGAGTTTGAAACCAGCCTGAGCAAGAGTGAGACCCCATCTCTACTATAAATAGAAAGAAATTAATTGGCCAACTAAAAATATATAGAAAAAATTAGCCGGGCATGGTGGTGCATGCCTGCAGTCCCAGCTACTTGGGAGGCTGAGGCAGAAGGATCACTTGAGCCCAGGAGTTTGAGGTTGCTGTAAGCTAGGTTGATGCCACGGCACTCACTCTAGCCCGGGCAACAAAGTGAGACTCTGTCTCAAAAAAAAAAAAAAAAAAAAAGGGAATGTCCCTAGCACACAGGAGACATAGTTATTACAGTAGAAGGTTGTCCACGAATTTTTCATTCCAACATTCCCACTAAACAAATGATTAGAACCATTCCTGGATATTAAAGTTAGCATATTTAATCACTGTACACATATATAAACTTGTATGCTTATGTATATTGATATGCATATATAAATGTATGTATATAATGTATGTTAATATTATACATATATATTTAGCCTAATCTAAAATTATTTCCTCCTCAGTCTAGTACTCAGAAATTTCTCATGTATTCTCCATATTTTTGTCAGCATAAATTTGTAAAGTCTCAATTGTCTTGCTATAGAAGTTACAACTGGCCCTCAGGATATGCTGGAATCTGATGCTGGTGTTAGTTTAGAAAAAATGATGGGTACTGGGAATGGGGAATGAGAGAAATTGACCTCCTTTTACAAGATAACTCTTTTAGATGAAGTCTACACAGATTTCTTTCTTTCTTTTTTTTTTTTTCTTTTCTTTTTTTTTTTTTTTTTGAGAAGGAAAGAGGAGTTTATTAATTTGCCGGCAAATGAGGAGGTTGGCAGATTCCTATCTCAAAGTACCAACATCCTCTATGCAGATTTGTAAATGATGTAGGAATAGTCTCCTCAGACTGGAGGGGGTTGCTGCTTTTGTTTGGTGAGTGAGACCCAGTGATTGGTTATGAGCTCAGTGTACTCCAAATTATTTAAATTCTGCCAGGGACTTGTTCCATTTTTTTGGTCCCGCTCTTTCATGAGTAATGCTTTACTTTTCACAGAAGAGTCCTGACAAGACTATGAATTCAACTGATATTTTAAGTTGGCAACCTGTGAACACAAACTTTCAGTTTGGCTATTTTTAGCTTACCATATGAGTGGATCTGAGATGTGCATTTCATGGCCCCTATAGGATTCACCAGACATATTTGTTCAACTTCTAATTGAAGATAAGTAATTTCTGCTACAAGGGATAAAAATGATCACCCTAAAAACAAAAGACTGAACAATGATGGAACTGCTTGGCAAAAATATGGGTCCTCTTTCATTTCTGATATTAATTTATGGATCATTCAGTCTTTGGATCACTTACTTTTCAGATTTTACCCTTTCCTCTTGTCTGCTAAAATATCTGAATGTAGGAGGGGATCACTGTGTCACTGATGCAGTCCTCAGTTCTATCGACCTTACTGGTCTCAGCTTCAGTGTGTATGGACTAGACTGCACCATGGACTGGGCCATTGACTCAGCCTTTTAGGTTTGTATTATTGGTGCCCATTACCTCACCAGCATCCACATCCGGCCCTTTGTTTTTAGTCATGAAATTTCTACTTGACCCCCTTTGCCCTTTTAGCACCTCTTTGTTCTTTTAGTGGCCACAGGAGAAACTGAAAATCTCTTATACAACATGAGCAGGCCATGGTGAGAAGGAAGTATGCCTCAAACTCAGCAATCTAGCCCAAAATAATTCTTTCCTTTTTCCAGCAGAATCATTGAGACTTGCTCCAACTAAGACCAATTACAGATAAGGTTTCATAACCCTGTGACTAGAGAACACAAAAGACCTGGAACAGGGAAATGGCAAAAAAAAAAAAAAAAAAAAAAGATAAGAGATTAAAACACAAATATCTCTTTCATTTGGACATTTGTAAAGCTGTAAAAACATTACACAAATTAATAATCTAATAAACTATCCAGAAAGAGGAACAATAGGATCCAAATAAATAACTCTCAGGAAGACTGAACTAAGGAGATATCATTTGAAGCAAATATTAAAGATCAAGTAATCGTAGAGAGGAAACAAGCTTCATGTTGTGTTTGGGTTTAAATCTCCTGGAGCTACAGTTTTAAGTTTACTTGCTTTACCAGTAAGGAGAAATACTAAATACGGGAGTCTGTTTCTAATAGAAGGCCACCACAATTTATTTAACGATAGATTTATTTATAATGTAAATGAACAAATTCCATTCCCCAGAGCAAATATATTCTGTAAATTAAATGATCCATGTGGTGTTTTCTACACCTTTTCAATGCATGTTACATTTTGAAGAGAATAAACAAGAACCTTGTACTAAATAGCTCAGAAAGAAATTGTGATTAACAATAGGTATCACAAGAAATATTTTACTCTTTTATCAATCAGAACCCCAGAAGGAAATAGATGGCAAACCAAAATCAGGATAATTTGAGAAGGGACTATATACAAAGGCAGGGTTTAGGAAAACCCAGAACCTAGAAGAAGAAAGAGATATGGAGAGGGCCACCTTGATCAGAGCTGAGATCCCCACATGGAGGGAGCTAGGGAATAAATACCATGGCCTCACTCTTCCCTTCCATTCTGTCAGGACTCTGTGCTGGCCATACCTAACCAGAAACAAGGGAGAAGAGAACACATTGATGTATCTATAAGGGTGTTTCATGGTGAGCACGTGTGTATAAACCCATCTTCAAAGGCCAGGGGAGCTGAGAGGCCAAAGAAAGAGACCAACAAACCTAGTTTCTCAGAAAGAAATTTGTAATAGGGATTTAGGAACAGAAGCCATGTATCAGTCAGCCTCAAGGTGGTGCATCCCTGCACCTGGCCCTCCAGAAACTATCCTTTATATAGCAAGATTTTTGGTAAAACAGGTGTAGCTGGTCATGTCTCAGACCCTCTTGCAAAACTTGTGACCACTTGGGAAGTTAGATACTTCTCTTTATGAGGGGTTATCTATGTCACAGGCATTGTGTTTTGACCTTGCTGTGGGAATGTCTTGGCATGTAGAAGTCAAACATCTCATCCTTCATTACGGAGATTTTACTTTAAGATGGCATTATTCTTGCTATGTAACAAGCTGTTCTCCTACAAAGGGTCAATCTCTCCAGAGAAGAACAGGGCAGACAGCTGATCTGGAGTGGCAAATGGAAGAAATATCTTACATGAATAAACAACATCTTTTCCCATCTGTCATATTTCTTTGTTTTCTCTGTTTCTGAGATCACCTGACTATAAACACTGTATTTTAGAGCCCACTATCTCTTAAATCACATTATTTGGTATAATATCTTTTTTCTTCCCAAAGCTTATGATTTAGACACACAATTTTTTAAAGTCATCTAGGGCTAAATCAATATTTCAAATAATTTATATTTTTATTAGTGGGGAGCACATTCTAGGTAGAGGGAAAAGCACGTTGGAAGGACTCATAAAAGGGTTCTGGGAACAGTAGGTTCTGTGGGGTTAGAAACACTGAGAAGGCTGGTGTGATTATGAAAAACTGTATTTTTAGAGTGAAAGAGTTTAGGTTTTTCTTAAAAACAGTGGAGGAAACCAGCAGAGGTTTTTAAGCATGAGAGGGACAGCAAAAAAGGTGAAATGTAGAAAACTAGATAAAGGGAAATAATGAATCTACAGTAAATAAAGTTGAAGAAGCAGGTGGAGTTTTACAAAATGGCTACTCAGGGAGATGGGATCTCAGAGATAATCTTATTTACGAATGAAGAATTTGAGGCCACCTTAGCAAAGACAGAAAGAACCAGAAAGGGAGTGAAGGCTGTGCTAGTCAAAGCCACTGACTAACACTGCTGGCAGTAAACTCCGGCCTTTCTTCCCAATAAATCACTCCCATAACAGCTTCTTCCCATAGTAAAAATGATTAAACCTATAAAAAGCATGGCCACACTGTCAGAGAATCCAAAAAATTTATCTTGAAGAGCAGAGGAGGCAAATGGAAAGGGAAAGCTGCAACTAGGTGTAGTTTTATGGAAGGGAAAGGTAGAAAAGAAGATTGAATTTGATATTTGGAAGCAAAGATGCTGTTGAGGGAATTTATGATTAACAGGGTTGTGGACAGGAAATAGTCTCTTGCAGAGAAACATTTCTGGAAGCAAAGACATTCCAGAGAGGGAAGTTAGAGTCCAGCTGCGATACTACTGATCCTTGAGTAAGAGATTTTATGGTAAGTGATGGATGAATGCAGGGGCACAATTCTAACAGAATCTTAAAGGGAGAGAGAGCAGATTTGAAAGAAGAAAAAAAAAATTTAAAGGGGAGGATGGGGGGTACAACTGAAGAAAACTGCTAAAATTGGCAATACAAAGCTCCGTCTATTTGTCCAGAAGATAATTTTACATATCTTAAAAAAATTTTTTTTTATGATTTAAATTTAATTTTTTCCCCTGAGGAGCCATAGCCTGGGCTATAAAATGAAGGTGCGTTTCCTACATATTCCTTTAATAGTGACCAGGATTCTTTGGCCAACTTTAGTCTGGTTTCTGAATCTTCTGCTAGCCCCATCATCTATCTGTCCTTGTAAAATCTAGTTGTAGCAAAGAACATTGCTAAGTCAGTTTAGCAAGAGCCCCCCATCCTGGGTATCTGATTGTTCCCAATACCTGATCAGGTTCCTCATCTCCACCACTCCCCAGGTGACATGTGATTATCTCGGCCTGTCTTTAGTCAGAATGCCCCTTACCCCTGATATTTCCTCTTAGTAATTTTCCACCCACTTACCTCTGCTCCTTGGCCATGCATTCCCACTTGCCCATGCTGTGTTGGGAGTTGAGCCCAGCATCTCCTCCCCCGTTGCAAGATTGCTTCGCAGTCATCCCTATACCTATTCCCATGGTCCTGAATTAATCTTCCTTACCGTGCCTTGGCAAGTGTCACTGGATAGTCTTTTCTCTAAGGACAGTCTTTTCTGCAAACCCTGAAATCACGACTGTTTCAAATTCAGGAAACCTGAGTGGGTCCGGAATCCATACCATCTTGAAATTTGAGGGTTTAAGGCTGAATTTCTGCCCATTTTCATTTTCAGGTAAATTTTTAGGGGTAAAGCCTGGGCAATTGTTGAGAAACCTTGCCCCAAAAGAATAACGATATTCACCTTCTCGGGGGGTGGGGGAAGGGGTCGGGGCATTGTCTGTGTTTAAGATTAGGGGTGTGAAAGGCCCTAGGGCCCTAAACACCGTTTTTTTGGGCTGGGAATTCCCCACGGTAGAAAGCCAGTTCTGAGCCCGCGGCGGGGGTGGGGCTGGAGCCGCAGCGACCGCCTTCAGCCCGCGGAGGGCGAGGCCTGCGCGCTGCGCACCCACGTGACTCCTTCGCCTCCCGGGACACCGACGCATGCGCACCGTGCTTTCCACTAGGCTGCCGCGTCGCTGGTGGCGGCAGCTGCGGTGGCTGTGGGGACCCAGGCGGTGGAAGTGCCCTCTTCGGCTCCGTTGGCCCAGGCTTTGGCTCATGGCATCAAGCGGCATCCATCGTAAGGTCAGCTGGGGTGGGTGCCTTGAAATCAGCTGGAGGGGTGATACTCAGGGCAGAAAGGGGCCCGCGTGCTTCAGGCCGCGCTGGGGCCGCGGCCTCCCTCTCCCGCCCCGTTTGAGGCCTGGCTTGGTCCCTCCGCCCAGCTGTCCATTCCTTTCTCCTTCCCACCTGTTGGGTGGAGCGGTGCGAGGTTTTCTTCCACCACACGTTTCTCTTGACGGGTGCGTTAGGTCGGGCGGGTTAGTGTGGGCCTCATTCACCTGGATTTAGGAAGAGATTTAGGGGTAAGGCTGAAGCTCTCGCTTATCTCAGAGCTGGAAACCAGCGTGACTGGGACGGCTGGAAGTGGAAGGGGCCCATGAACAGCCGCCGGAAGATTGGGACGGTGTAATATAAATTCTATTAGTAAAGCATTTGCGCGCCTTGTAGGGTGCGTTCTCTGCCTTTGAACTACATAAGCAACACTTTCGGGGCCCTAAGGCACAGCACCCCGAAGGTAAGCCAAAGCTTTTGGCAGAATAGGATAAAAACAGAAAAATCGAACATCAGAGATCCTAGTGGGAGCTTTTAAAGGAATCTATTTAAGAATGTTAACCTTTTGTAATCAGACACCACCACTGGTGTTTTTTCCATTCCAAAATCACGTAAGTTAATAAATACTACTTGTAGTTAATAAATACTACTTGAAGTTAATAAATACCGTTTAATGCATTATTGATGATGCTATACTAGCATATAATTTTGTGCTGATTCAAACGTTACTTTTTCCTTTGATGTTCATGTTGTTGTCTTCTGTTTGAGGACTTCAGGTTATTTGGCCACTGATCTAATTTGTTCAGAAATACTTTAAACTCGTCTCAAATCTCTAAATTGGTTTATCTGTAGATGAGGAACAGAGCGATTTATGGATTGCAAAGCTAGTTGATTTGCTGTGCCCTAATTCCTGACTTTCAGTCTTTAGTGATGACTTAAGATTTTTATATATTGCTGTGTTTATGAAAAAGAATAACCAATGGTACAATTTTTCAGTACCTTTACAGGCATAAGAGGCATATGGAAAGTAAAAAGAATGTATTAGGCTGGGCGTGGTGGTTCACGCCTGTAGTCCTAGCACTCTGGGAGGCCAAGGCGGAAGGATCACTTGAGGTGTTCAAGACCAACCTGAGCAAGACTGAAACACCCCCTCCCCGCCCCCCCCCCGTCTCTTTTAAAAACAGAAAGAAATTAGCTGGACAACTAAAAATATATAGAAAAAATTAGCCGGGCATGGTGGTGCATGCCTGTAATCCCAGCTACTCGGGGAGGCTTAGGCAGAAGGATTGCTTAAGCCTGGGAGTTTGTGAGCTAGGCTGACACCAGGGCACAGGCAACAGAGTGAGACTCTAAAAAAAAAAAAAGAATGTGTTAGATCAGATGTACCATTTTAAATTGTTGGTCATTTAAGTCATTCTCCAAAAGACCTTTTAAATTTTAAAATGACATGGTGAATTGTTATATGTTTAATGTATATCGTAACTATACTGAAAGTTAAATGTGTTATTTTTTAGCATACTACATATTCACTTTATGTTTCCTTTTATACTTGTGTACTTTATGCCTATCATATGACTTCATAAGGAAGTGTAATGGAATAAAAAGACATCAGTGGTGAGTCGAGAAAAAGAGTACTTTTGTTAGTCTGAGGGAAAAGCCTGTGTTAAGGTTCAGACACAAAGAATCTAATAGGCTCCGAAAATGGCAATGAGGAGGAGTATTGTAGGATAAATACTTTTGGAAAGTTCAGTTGGGACCAGATATATCACTCACTTGTTCAGAGATATTTATTGTGTTGTTATATACCAGGCACTATTTTAAGTTATAGGGACATAGTGAACAAAACCAACAAGGCCTCTTTCTTATGAAATTTAATATGCTAGTGATATTAATTTAGTGTATCTGGAGCAGTAGTGCAGTAATGTTTTTTAAAATTTTTTGACTGCAGCCCATAATAGGATGTACATGTGACATCACAGCCCAATAAACAGTTGAATTGTTTGTGTGTTTCAACAATATGCTTTAGTGTGTGTATGCACTCATATGTTTTTTTTCTATTTTATATTTATCCATTTAAAAAAATGAAAAGCTGGTTTGAAGCACTCTATAGTTTTTTTTTGTTTGTTTGTTTTTGAGAGAGAGTCTCACTTTGTTGCCTGGGCTAGAGTGCTGTGGTGTCAGCCTAGCTCACGGCAACCTCCAACTCCTGGGCTCAAGCAATCCTTCTGCCTCAGCCTCCCGAGTAGCTGGAACTAGAGGCATGCACCACCATGCCCGGATAATTTTTTTTCTATATATTTTTTAGTTGGCCAATTAATTTCTTTCTACTTTTGGTAGAGATGGGATCTCGCTCTTGCTCAGGCTCGTCTCGAACTCCTGACCTTGAGCGATCCACCTGCCTCGGCCTCCCAGAGTGCTAGGATTACAGGTGTGAGCCACCACGTCTGGCCTCATCCCACTTTTGTATGGAGAACAATTGTTAACACCAACTGACATTCTTACTGTATTTTATTTGGTGTAAATCTTTACAGATCTGTGTGTGTGTGTGTGTGTATATATATGTAGATACTTTATTAACACAGACATACCTATTTCCATTTAAATTATTGTTTATTATCTCATTGTATGAATATACCATTTGTTAAAGCAGTGTTTTTCTTTTTTTCTTTTTTCTTTTTGAGACAGTCTCCCTTTGTTGCCCAGACTAGAGTGAGTGCCATGGTGTCAGCCTAGCTCACAACAACCTCATACTCCTGGGCTCAAGCGACCCTCCTGCCTCAGCCTCCCGAGTAGCTGGGACTATAGGCCCGAACTACCACGCCCGGCTAATTTCTTGTTTCTAATTTTAGTTGGCTGGCTAATTTTTTCTGTTTTTAGTAGAGATGGGTTGTTGCTCTTGCTCAGGCTGGTCTCAAACTCCTGACCTTGAGTGATCCTCCTGCCTCGGCCTCCCAGAGTGCTGAGATTATAGGAAAGTGGTTTTTTTCTTAATGCACCTTCCTCTTTTTCTGTAAGACAGTGTTGATACTGAATGCTCTTAAACAATTTTTTTCTGGATTATTTCCATAGCATAAAATATGCACAGTTACTATTTGGTACATTTTACTTGACTGTCCTCCAGAAATATATCTTTTTAATTGTTACCAATTCGATAATCTCATTTTAATTTAAATCTTTATTAGAAAAGAGATGATCTTTTCATTTATTGGTCATATGCATTTTTTCCTTTGCATTATTGCCTTGAAAGTCTTGATCATCTTTTAAATTACACAGTACAATATTAAGTAGTAGTGTATTCTGAGTGTATTTTAATAGTAAATCAGTTTTATGGTTTGGTTTGTTTTGAAAATAATCCCTCACTTGAAGAAAAATGAGATAATGCCCTATAATTTAGTGATTTGGTTTCCATTTAAACTGTTACTGGAAGAGATGAAAGCAGTTGTAAAAATATATTGTGGTACTACCTTAAAAGGATAATTCCTTATCTTATGGCCTTAAAAATTAGATGACATGATTTTAAATATGTTGGATAGTTACTATTCAGATAGTAAATTCTTAATTTTTTTTTTAAAACAGAGTCGCACTTTGTTGCCCAGTCTAGCATGCAGTAGCCTGATCATAACTCTCTGTAACGTTAAGTTCCTGAACTCAAACAATCCCCCTACCTCAGCCTCCTGAGTAGCTGGGACTACAGGCAGGCACCACCCACAGCTAATTTAATTTTTTTTTTTTTTTGAGACAGAGTCTCCCTCTGTCCCCCAGCTAGAGAATAGTGGGGTCAGCATAGCTCACTGAAACCTCAAACACCTGGTCTCAAGTAATCCTTCTGCCTCAGTCTCCTGTGTAGCTGGGATGACAGGCGTGGGCCAGATGCCCGGCTGATTTTTTCTATTTTTAGTAGAGACGGACTCTCACTCTAGCTCAGGCTGGTCTCGAACTCCTGAGCTTCAGCAATCCTCCCATCTCCACCCCAGAGTGCTAGAATTACAGGTGTGAGCCACTGTGCCTAGCCTAAATTTTTTTTTTTTTTTGTATAGACATAGGCTTACTATGTTGCCCAGGCTGGTCTTGACCTCCTGGCCTCAAGTGATCCTCTGTCCCACCTTTGTCTCCCAAAGTGCTGGGATTATAGCTGTGTGCCCGGCCTTAAATGTTTTTAAAAACATTTATTCACTTTAAAAATCACTCTTTATTTTTTTAAGACCATAATTTATATCTTCTATGGTAACATTGAAAACTAGTTGCTAGGACTTAAAATTTATTGTAAATATATAGATATATTTTGGAAATAATTTTCTGTTTTCTAAAGCTTTCTCCTGAGCTAAGTGATGTACTAACTTCCTTCTGAAATGCTTATATCCTCTGAAATGCTTATATCCATGACCAGAATTTGTTTTGTCAGGTTTACACTTGGCCTTCAGGACAGATGTGAAAGATTGCTGTTTTCTAGTGATTGATAGCAAGATAGCATTCAGGCATTTAATTTTAGATTTTTAGCTAGCCAAAAAACACTGAATTTTAAATATGGTTGCTTCATTAAGGAGCAGGTGTGATACTTGTTTTATGAATGAAGAAACTAAAGCCATGGTTATTTTATTAACATTTGGAAGATGTTTCTCTTTTTTTGTGTGTTTCCACAGATCATTAACTGAAGACAGAATAAATAGCTATGCAAAATTCTCACATGGATGAGTACAGAAATTCTAGTAATGGCAGCACAGGCAGCAATTCAGAGGTAGTGGTAGAACATCCTGCTGATTTCAGTACTGAGATTATGAATGTTACAGAAATGGAACAGTCACCTGATGACTCTCCCAATATCAATGCATCTACAGAAGAAAGTGAAATGGCAAATGCTGTGGACCTTCCAGTGACACTGACAGAAACAGAAGCAAATTTCCCTGCAGAATATGAAAAATTTTGGAAAACTGTAGAAAATAATCCTCAGGATTTTACAGGCTGGGTATATTTACTTCAGTATGTAGAACAGGAGGTTAGTAACTATTTACATGGTATTAGAAAGGACAGATTAATCAAATAATTAAGTAATAGCAGTTTATAACAAAATAATAGGCCTCATTTTATAACTAAAATGGGCTCTTAAAATTTTCAGATTAAGTTGAATAACATTAGATACATTTTTAGCTTTGAAAATAATAGTTTTTGTATATTGTGGATAGTCAGTGTAAGTGGAGTCAAAGCCTAGTATTTTATAGTAATTGGGGTGTGTGTGTGAAAATTACTGAAATAAAAGGTTTACGAAATTAGTTTCTTCTGTTTCAGTCGCCTTTATAGGAAAATGGGCTGCTGTGTGTGTGATTTTTAAGCCTGTAGTTTATTTATTTTTGAGATAATAGATTTGAAAGGATAATAAATGTTTTTGACAAAATCTTCCAAACTGTTTAAATACTTTGTTTTATTTTCATCAGAATCACTTGATGGCTGCCAGGAAGGCTTTTGACAAATTTTTCATACACTATCCGTATTGCTATGGTTACTGGAAAAAGTATGCAGACCTTGAAAAACGGCATGACAACATTAAACAATCAGATGAGGTGCGTACATCACTGAATAAAGTTATTTCCATTAGGTACTGTAAGCCAATTAATAACAAAACAAAGACTTTTCTTTTTTGGCTGGCAGTACCTACCATTTATGGTCAAACAATTTTTATAGGGTATTTTATTTGCATTTGTCACTCTTGTGGCATTTGTAGCTAATATTTTCTCTCTTTGTTGGCAGGTGCGTTAAACCTCTACAGTTTGTCAAGCTTTGCAGTGCAAGCCTCTGTATTACACTGCAGCTTAACAAGTAGGGCAGGGCTTTTCTCTCACTTACATTTATTTCTCATTTTCCAAACAATATAGTTGGTTTGCTAGTCACATTTGCTACGTCTTATTGCATTTTTGGTCAGACGCTGTCATTGATGCTCTAATGGGTCTGTGCCCTATGGTCTGTAACCCAAAGCCTGCCCACACAACCCGGTCAGAATGCAGGGACTGCTGCGCTTTGAAGATCAAGACTCTGCACGTGGGGATCAGAACATTGCCATGTTCTATCCAACCTCCACCCAAATGGTAATGGTAGATTATTTAAACAAAATTCCAGTAATTAGTATTTCTAAGGTTCACCGGATAACACAGTGTTGCCTCTCTGTTAAGAAATAATGAAATATTTGAAGTACAGTTTATTGTTTTCTTCTTAGGTTTATCGGCGGGGGCTTCAGGCAATACCTCTTAGTGTTGATCTTTGGATACATTACATAAACTTCTTAAAAGAAACGTTGGACCCTAGTGACCCTGAGACAAACAGTACAATAAGAGGGTATGTGAAACATTGATACTGAAATGTATTTGAAGATGTGAATAAGCATTCTTATGTTGATAAGAGAACTCTTAATAGAGTTGAATACTAAGCTGGAAGTTTAACCTTTGTTTCTTTTTCACTATTTTAAAACAAAGGATACATGTTATAAGATTATGCTTGATTATTTAAAAAATACAGATAATAAAGCCTTTCTCTATTCCACATTCCCTTTCCTTATGTCCCCAATTTTACTCCCCTCATCATTAATGGTTTGGTATGTGTTCTTTCAGATATATGTAGATGTACATACTTCCGTGTGTATTTGACATTGTTCTTTGACCTTTTTTTTAACAGAATGTTTTGTAATCTCACCCTACCATACTTTTTTAACCTTGCAAAAGTATTCTATAGTGTCAAATTACTATATTTTATTTTTGACCAAATCCGTATTTGTCGGAAATAATAAGTGCTCCAGTGCTTTGTACAAGTCAATTTATTTTTGTAGAATGTGCTAGAAATGGAGCTTCTGTCAAAGGGCATACCTAGCTAAAGTTTATCAAGTGTTCCTTCAAAAATGGTATCCATTTTAAACTCCCAAAGTGTAGGAAAGTAGTCAAATTTAGACAGCTTTTCCATATGGGTATATTTTTAACCTCTGATGGTAGCTCTTTGTTTTTTTAATTTGTGTATATCTTGATTGCTCATCCTGGTTTACTTTCCTTCTATTTTTTGAGACAGAGTCTCGTTCTGTTGCCCAGGCTACAATGCCATGGCATGAGCCTAGCTCACAGCAACCTCAAACTCCTGGGCTCAAGCGATTCTTCTGCCTCAGCCTCCCAAGTAGCTGGGAGGGACTACAGGCATGTGCCACCATGCCCGGCTAATTTTTTCAATTTTTAGTAGAGATGGGGCCTCACTCTTGCTCACGCTGGTCTCCAACTCCTGAGCTCAAACAGTCCTCCTGCCTCAGCCTCCCAGGGTGCTAGGATTACAGGCATGAGCCACCACACTCAGCCTACTTCTTATATGCTTTTTATAAGCCATTTTTAATTGCCTATTCATATTACTTGCTCATTTTTCTCTTGGATTGTCTTTTTCTTACTGATTATAGGAATTGGTTAATGTGTTTTTGATTTTCAAAAAAAAAAATATGTGCATTTAGTTTAAAGAGTCAGCTAATGTTAATCTACTTGAAACAAAAAGCAATCTTTCCACCCTCCTTCAAATATTTTAGCTGTGTCTTCTGGTATTTTCCACCGTGTATATAATAGCGGCTCTATACTGCTTTCTCTCTATATTGTACACATTATGTGTCTGTTATGGTAGGTGGAAATTTTAGCTCACTTATCCCCTGTCATCCCATTTTAAATATTTCCAGTATAGGCCGGGTGCAGTGGCTCACGCGTGTAATCCTAGCACTCTGGGAGGCCGAGGCGGGTGGGTCGCTCAAGGTCAGGAGTTCGAAACCAGGCTGAGCAAGAGTGAGACCCTGTCTCTACTATAAATAGAAAGAAATTAATTGGCCAACTAAAAATATATATAGAAAAAATTAGCTGGGCATGGTGGCACATGCCTATAGTCCCAGCTAGTTGGGAGGCTGAGGCAGAAGGATTGCTTGAGCCCAGGAGTGTGAGGTTGCTGTGAGCTAGGCTGATGCCACGGCACTCTAGCGTGGGCGACAGAGTGAGACTCTGTCTCAAAATAAATAAATAAATAAATAAAAATTAAATAAATAAATAAATAAATATTTCCAGTATACCTACAGGATAGGATAGGTTTCAATAAGTGTGTTTCAGTATTGTTTTTTTTTTTAATCATTCTAAAGCTTTAAATATTTTTCATGGTATTGTTCCTTTATTTTATAACCTTTTATTTCTCCTGGAGTTAATTACTAATCTCCCTGCCTCCCTTTTTTCCCATTTGTCTAATTTTCTTTGAACATTTAAGCTTTTTTTGCACACTCCAGTGGCTTTGTAAAAAGGTTTAAATGTGGCTTTCTATGCAATCAGACCCGTCAGATAATTCATAAGTCCCATTTTTTCCCCTCCTTTGAGCTGTCCCTCCTATAACCCTTTCTGCTATTATCTGGACTGGCTAGCTTCTGCTGTGCAACAGTTGTCTTAGAATTTCCTTACCGTGATTGTAGGAGATGTATTCACTGTACTCCTGGCTTTTATGCCTTGTTTGTTAGAGTTTATCAGATCCTCCTCTTTCTTTATTGATGTTCATATTTTAGAGGAATGCGTCCTATAACTTTCTGATAAAGGATGCTTAGAATGAAAAAATAATTTTAAGATTTGATAGGGTATAGACTTTTGGGTTGAAGATAATTTTTCCTTGGAGCTTGGAAGGCACTCTTTATTTTATAGCTTCTGATGTTGCTGTTGAGAAGTCTGATAACCATTCTTCTCGATTCTCTTTCTATGACTTGTTTTTCCTCCATGGAAACTTTTAGGATGTTCTATCTTTGATATAAATGCAGTTTTATCATAATGTGGTTTGGTATGGATTTTCTTTCTCTCAATTCATTGTGCTTATTGAGTGAGTCTTTTCAATCTGGGGTGCTCATGTCCTTTTCTTCTTAGAAATATTATTATGAATTTTCTTATTTTGATAATTTCCTTCCCTTGGTTTTGTCTGTTGTTTTTAATGGTAGGATATTGAACTTCTTGTTTTAGTCATTGAGTTTTCTTTAGCTGGGTATAGTGGTGTGAACCTCTAGTCCTAGCTACTTGGGAGACTGAGGCAAGAGGATTGCTTGAGCCTAGGAGTTTGAGGCTGCAGTGAGCTGTGATCATGCCACTGTACTCCAGCCTGGGTGACAGAGTGAGACCCTGTTTCTGGAAAAAAAAAATTGTTTAATTTTCTTATCTTCTCCATTCCTATTTTTCATGTCTTGGACTTTGTCCAGCTTTTTGAGGTATTTCCTTGACCCTTGTATTGGTTTTTTAACATCTGCCATCAGATTATTAATATTCAAGAATCTTTCTCATTCTCTGAATGTTCCTTTTTTTTCTTTTTCCTTTTTTTTTCTAGCTTCAGTAGACCAGGGGATGAATGTTCCATTTCTTATAGCCTCCTATTCTTGCTTCATGACTGCATATCTTTTTTTTTTTTTGAGATAGTCTCACTGTGTTGCCCAAGCTAGAGTGCCATGGTGTCAGCCTAGCTCACAGCAACCTCAAACTCTTGGGCTCAAGCAATCCTTCTGCCTCAGCCTCCGTACTAGCTGGGACTACAAGCATACGCCACCATGCCCGGCTAATTTTTTCTATATATTTTTAGTTGGCCAATTAATTTCTTTCTAGTTTTAGTAGAGACGGGGGTCTTGCTTTTCCTCAGGGTGGTTTCGAACTCCTGACGTTGAGCGATCCGCCTCGGCCTCCCAGAGTGCTAGGATTACAGGCATGAGCCACCGCGCCTGGCCACGACTGCATATCTTTTTATTATTTCTTTGACGATATTAAGGATAGTTGAAGTTTTCCTCTTTTCCCAGCATTATGTGTTTGATCTGAAGTTTTTTTGGATTTCTGTTCCTGTTAAAGATTAGATATTAACAAGCTATTAATACATGGAAGCTCTGTGTGTTTTGTATGGAGCATTGTTAGCTGTCCTGGAGGGTTTCACAGTAGGGTGATCATGTGGTCATTCAGGTTTTTGTTGGGGGACTCCCATTGTTGGTAACCTTATATGTTATTCCCGAGCCAAGCAGTTTCTTCAGAGAAGGGTTATCTGATCTACCTAGGGAAGAGAAACCTAGCTTCTGAAATCCCATAGCTGAGAAGAAAAGGGCGTTGAAGATTTCTCACCATTCATTAAGCAGAACCTCTTCTAAACATTGTCTTTTCTTTTGTTTTGAGAGGGAGTCTTGCTCTGTCACCTGGGCTGGAGTGCCGTGGCTCACAGCAACCTCAAACACCTGGGCTCAAGTGATTCTCCTGCCTTAGCCTCCCGAGTATCTGGAATTACAGGCATACAGCCACATGCGGCTGATCTTTCTGTTTATAGTAGAGACGGGTCTCACTCTTGCTCAGGCTGGTCTCTAACTCCTGAGCTCAAGCGATCCTCCCGCCTCAGCCTCCCAGAGTGTTAGGATTACAGGGGTGAGCCACCCTGCCTGGCCTAACATTCTGTCTTTCTCTCATTACCCAGTTTACTGTCTTTCTGTTTATCCACACTTTTCTCAGTGTCTAGTATGTTAATTTTCTGAATCATTTGAGAGTTCTATAGGGATAGCAACATCTATTTTATTCTCTTGAAAACTTTACACTTAAACATGCCCATGTTACCCAGGCTGGAGTGCAGTGATGCAATCATTGCTCATTGTAACGTCAAACTCCTGGGCTCAAGTGATCCTCCCACCTCAGCCTTTCAAGTAGTTGGGGCTACAGGTGTGTGAAGCCACACCTGGCTAATTTTTAAACATTTTTTTTGTAGAGATAGGGACTCGCTATTGTTACCCAGGCTGGTCTTGAACTTCTGGGCTCAAGTGATCCTCCTGCCGTGGCCTCTGAAAATGCTGGGATTACAGGCGTGAACCACCACACCATTCCCACTCTTAATCTTTTATCTCTACATATTAAACACATTTTCTCCAGTTGATATATCTTTAATTTTGTTTAGAATACCTTTTATGATATGGAGGTTTTTTTCTTTTCTATCTTAATGTGGTTTAATTTTCGATCTTATATTTGTTTCTGAGTTTTGTGTCCATGTTGCACAAATGTATAGATACATGAATATGTAAAGAATATGTAAATCCTGTATTTTGTTCTAATTTTTTAATAATTGTTCTGGTCTTTCATTTATCTGGCATTTAATTTGTATCTGTTGTGAGATGGACTTTAACCTTTTGTATTTTTTCACTTTTGAATAATCTAGCCTTTCTGTATTGACTTAAAATACCTCCTCTTATATCCTTAACTACTCACATATACATTGATCTCCTTTTTGTTTTCTTGGACATTGTTCTGTTGGTCCATTTTTCTGTACCAGGCCAGTGCCATATTTATAATTACTATACCTTCCTACTTATGATATTTTTCAAGAAAATGCCTGCTGTATTGTCCTTTTGCAAAAACATTTTGTTTTTGTATGCTAGATGAATATTAGAATTTGATTTTCTTGTTCCACCCAAAAGTTGTCAAGAGTTTTTTTGGAATCGTAATAAAATTATAGGTTAGTTTAGGGAATATAGTTTTATACTACTTGAAAATACCTCTTGATTTTAAGATATTTATTTTGAAAATGTGTATGTGTAAGTTTTATCCTATTGAGGTATCAAATCCAATAATGAAAATTGTTGGCCAGGCTTGGTGGCTCATGTCTGTAATCCTAGCACTCTGGGAGGCCAAGGCGGGAGGATCGTTTGAGCTCAGGAGTTCGAGACCAGCCTGAGCAAGAGCAAGACTCTGTCTCTACTAAAAATAGAAAGAAATTAGCCAGACAACTAAAAAAATAGAAAAAATTAGCCGGGCATGGTGGCACATACCTGTAATCCCAGCTACTTGGGAGGCTGAGACAGGTGGTTTTCTTGAGCCCAGGAGTTTGAGGTTGCTGTGAGCTAGGCTGATGCCATGGTACTCTAGCCCTGTAGCCTGGGCAACAGAACGAGACTGTTTTGTAAAAATAAAAATATTGCTTACAGAAATCTCTTGAAGTGAGCTAGATGTTTTAAAATAAGTATTTTTGTTATTATAGATTTTTAGAATTGATAGGGGCTTTTGCAGGTTTTAAAATGTATTTTTACTTGTCATTACCTTACAAGGCAGCTGAATTCCTTGATGGAGAATTATTTTTGCTAGAAAATATTCCTTAATTTGAGGTAAAATTTGCCTCTCTAAATTCTTACTTGTTTTAGTTTTGTCTTCTGCACTAAATGAATCTATGCAACAGACATTTCAAGTTTAACAGATATTTAAATGTTTACTGTGTTACTGTTACCTGTTTAATGTGTTTATATTTTGCATTGTAATTTTACATTTGGTAAAATTACATGAAAAGTACATTTATCTATTCCTTTTATTTTCTCACTTTTTTAAAGCAGCTACTCTGTACTTTTTCTATTACTTCTACCTTTTAATTCCCTACTTGCATAAGAAGCAGTTGAATATAATTTTTTGAATTTAGCTTTGTCTTTTAAATTTAGAAATAATATATTAAAAGTGATTTTATCTTGGAAAGGTAACTTAAGAGTAATTTAATTTTTCAGAACTTTTGAGCATGCTGTTCTAGCTGCAGGAACAGATTTTCGATCTGACAGATTGTGGGAAATGTATATAAACTGGGAAAATGAACAGGGAAACCTGAGAGAAGTTACAGCTATATATGATCGTATTCTTGGTATTCCAACACAGCTGTACAGTCATCATTTTCAGAGGTAGGTGAAAAAATCTGATCTTTGAAATATCTTTGATTATTCAGATAACTCATTTTAATATTAAGTATTATATTCTTTGAAATATTATGTAAGATTTTATTAGATGGAAACAGGAATAAATTTTCTTGCTAGATAATCACAATTTATATATGTAGTTTTGACATTTTTTCATATACCTTATGAAATGTTTAGGAATTTTACTGTTTTTAGGTAGAAGGTTCTCCTTACCCACTTTACAGATGAGGAAACACAGGAATCCTGTTTTGTCTAAGGTATTTCAGAGTAGTGAAGGAATGAAAAATAGAATCTAAGTTAAATTATTTATTCATGGCACTAAATTAACACAGTGCCTGGCACATAGTAGATGCCTATTTTTTTAAAACTTAATGATTTATAAGACATATATTCTTGTGGTTCATATAACACCTTATATCCGAAACAGAAAAGGATATATTGTATGCATTAAGTCCCATCTATTTCCTAACAGTTAAGTATCATTCCATTTTAACTTTCCACCATGATTTTCTGGTATGATTGGTATCCTTTCACTTTAATGATAACTGTTAAAAAACTGATTCTGTATCTTTTCTGCTGCATGCAAAGTAGTTCACCAGTTAAGACCCAGAAATCAATCAATCCATCCTTCCTTCCTTCCTTCCTTCCTTCCTTCCTTCCTTCCTTCCGTCCTTCCTTCCTCCCTCCCTCCCTCCCTTCCTCCCTCCCTCCCTCCCTTCCTCCCTTCCATTTGGTAAAATGAAATATTGAGTACATGAGAATATCTCTTGCACTAGTATATCATTTCTATCAAAATTGTCACTAAAGCTAATTCTTCTATCAAGACAATTTTAAAAATCTTAGAAGAAAAGTAGATCTAGAGTGAACAGGGTGCAACACTAATTGCTAACAAAGACAGTAATTAATATCTCTAAAATTAATAATGAAATAATGGTAGCTATCAAAAGTAGAGAAACTAAAGAAAGAGAAGAAAGTCCACATAAATTTGGTTGATTTTCAATAGATTACAAATTCTATTTCCATCCATCAAGATGTATTCAGTTCATCTACTTGTTGAATCCCGTGTAACCTTTTGTTGATAGAATTTTTTTTTTGAGACAGAGTCTTACTCTGTTGCCCGGGCTAGAGTGCAGTGGCGTCAGCCTAGCTCACAGCAACCTCAAACTTCTGGCTGGGTTCAAGCAATCCTTCTGCTTCAGCCTCCCGAGTAGCTGGGACTACAGGCATGCACCACCACGCGTGGCTAATTTTTTCTATATGATTTTAGTTGTCCAGCTAATTTCTTTTCTGTATTTTTAGTAGAGACGGGGTCTCGCTCTTTCTCAGGCTGGTCTTGAACCCCTGAGTTCAAACAATCCGCCCACCTCGACCTCCTACAGTGCTAGAATTATAGGCGTGAGCCATCGCGCCTGGCCTAGAATGAAGTTTTGTAGTGATACACTATGATTACTTTCTCTTTTGTATATCTACTAGCAGTTTTTTTTCTTAATTATTAGCATTGGGTTTACAAAAAGTATCTTAGTTATGGCATTCTGATTTAGACTGATAATAATTTAACTTCAGTCAAACACAAATCTACAGATTTGTGTAGACTGACTTTGTGTCAATCAAACACAAAGTCTACAATTTTACTTCTCCCACCACACACATTTTGTAGTGATATCACATTTTACATGTTTCTATATTGTGTATCTATTAACAAATTATTGAAGTCATAATTATTTTAATATTTTTGTCTTTTTCACACTTTTTAGAGTTAAAAGTGATTTATACCTCATCAGTATAATATTAGAGTATTCTCAATTTGACTGTTTACTACTGAGTTTTATACTTTCAGGTTTCTATGATGTTACTTAACATCCTTTTTTTAAAACTAGAATTCCCCTTAGCAATTTTTTTACTACAGGTCTCTTGTCTTGAGAGCTCTTGAGAGCTCCCTCAGCTTTTGCTTGAGAATAAGTCTATATATATCACCTTTATTCTGCAGGATAGTGTCGCTGGGTATAGTATTTTTGGTTGGCAGTTTCTCTCTCTCTCTTTTTCTTTTTTTTTTTTAATTTCAGCCCTTTAAATATATCATCCCACTCCTGCCTCATTTGCAAGGTTTCTCTTGAGAAGTCTGTTGACAGCCCTGTTGGGGTTCCCTTATATGTGAGGAATCTCTTTTTTTTTTGCCATGGGGATAGTGTCTCACTGTGTTGCCCAGGCTGATTTCGAACTCCTGGCCTCAAGTGAACCTCCTGACTCTGCTTTCCAAAGTGCTGGGATTACACATATGAGCCACCATGACCAGCTGATAAATCTCTTTGTTCTTGCTACTTTCAAGATTCTGTTTTTATCTTTGACTTCTGATGATTTGATTATAATGTGTCTCTTTTTTTCCTTTTTCCTCCTTGGGAAAATATATAATGTGTCTTGACGTATTTTGCTTTGGGTTTATTTTGGTTAGGAACTTTTGATCTTCATGAATTTGGATGTCTATATCCCTTCCAAGATTTGGAAGTTTCAGCCAGTATTTCTTTAAGCTTCTTTCCTCTTTCTCTCTCTTTTCTTTTTCTAGGAATCACAAAATTCATGTATTTGCATACTTGATAGTGTCACAGAAGACTGTTATGTTTCCTTCACTCTTTTTTAATATATTATTTTTCTTTTTTGTCACTCTAATTGGCTAATTTCAAATTATGTTCCTTTGAGTTCATTAATTTTTTTTTTTTTTGCATCATTGACTCTGCACAATGGGCAGAGTAAAGTATCTTCAATAAATGCTGTTGGGAAAACTGGAAATCCACATGCAAAGAATAAAATTACATTCATGCCTTATACCATAAACAAAAATTAGCTTGAAATGAATTAATGACTTATATGTACAATCTGAAACTAAGACTTCTTCAAGAAAACTTAGGAAAAAAGCCGCTTACTTGCTCTTGACATTGCGGTGACTTTTTGGATATAACACCAATAGGAAAGGCAACAAGAGCAAAAATAAATAAATGGGACAACGTCCAAACTATTATAAAAAGCTTTTGTACAGCAAAGGGGACAGTTAACAAGGAAAAGGCTACTTTTGGATTTGAAGAATTTGTTTTCAAGACACATATCTGATTAATGGTTAATATCCAAAATGTGTAAGCAACTCATATAACTTAAAAGCAAAAGAAACCAAAAACAAAACAAATAAACAACACAATTAAAAAACTAGCAAAGGACCTGAATAGATATTTTTCCCAAAGAAGATGTACAGTCAGCATGTATGTTAAAAAGTGCTCAACATTACTAATCACCAGGAAAAGGTAAATCAAAACCCCAATGAGCTATCACTTCACACCTGTTAAACTGAAAAAGACAAGAGATAGCAAGTGTTGGTGAGGATGTGGGAAACCTGTACACTCTTTGTGGGAATGAAAATTGGTACAGCCATTATGGAAAACAGTATGGAGATTTCTCCAAAAAGTAAAAATAGAACTACCATATATTCCAGCAATCTATTTAGGTATATATCCAAAGGAGATGAAATCAGTATCTCAAGGAGAGAATCTGCACTACAATGAATACTGCAGCATTATTCACGATAAGTAAGATAGAAAAACAACTTTAGTGTCCATCAAAGGATGAATGGGTTAAAAAAGAGGGTGGGGTGTGTGTGTATGAAAGATTGAAAACAAAAATTAGGCCAGGCACAGTGGCTCATGACTGTAATCTTAGCACTTTGGAAAACTGAGGCAGAGGTTGCTTGAGGACAGGAGTTCAAGACTAGCCTGAGCAGCATAGAGAGACCCCAGCTTTACAAAAAAGTGAGAAATTAGCCAGGTGTGGTGGTGCACACTTGTAGTCCCAGCTACTGGGGAGGCTAAGGTAGGAGAATTGCTTGAGCCTAGGAGTTTGAGGTTGTAGTAAGTGCGCTGTGATGATGCCACTGCACTCTAGCCTGGTCAACAGAGTGAGACCCTGTCTGAAAAAAACAAAAAAATGCTGAGGGTGTTAATTTTAGATGAAGATGATAGAGTTTAAGATATTTTGTGTATGATCTTCCTTTGGTATGTTCAAATTGAGATGGTATAAATATTTTAGCTTCTCTTTTGATTAAAATATGTATACAAATTAGCATGTGAATAAAATAGATTTTCTTAAAAACCCTCTTTATAGATTAGTTTAAGAATCTATAATTAAGAATTATGTTAAGCATTAATCTATAATTCTTAGTGAGTAATGTTGGCAATTTGATATGCTAGTCTGGAATTTGGACTTGTAGCTTGAGAATCATAGTATACTTATTTCAGGCTGTATTAATGAGATTGGCTTAGAAAGTATGTAAAAATAGATGAGAACAAAGTAGAGAGTGGAATTCTTGGAAATACTAGCATTTAGGACAGTTAAGAAGGAGGTACCATAGGAGATAGAGTAGCAGTTAAAGGCTCAGGGAAACACTGCAAAACACGTGTCCATTTAATTTTGTGACCAGGTGTGGTCGTTTACACCTGTAATCCCAGTACTTCGGGAGGCTGAGGCAGGAGAATCACTTGAGGCCTGGAGTTTTAGACCAGCCTGGGCAACATAGTGAGATCTTGTCTCTACAAAAAAATTATAAAAATTAGCCAGATGTGGTGGCATGCACCTGTAGTCCCAGCTACTTGGGGGGTTAAGGCAGGAGGATCATTTGAGACCAGGAGCTGAAGGCTGCAGTGAGCTATTATCGTGCTTTTGCACTCCAGCCTGGGCAACAGAGTGAGACCCTGTCTCTAAAACAAACAAAAATTGGTATGTAGGAAATAATTGGTGACCTTAATTAGGGCAATTTCCTTGGCCTATTGAGCACACATGTGAATTGAGGAGTAATTGGAAGGTGGGAAGGAGCTGCTAACATTTGATTATAAGTAATCATTTACAATTTAAATATGAATTACCAGATTTTTTTTTTTTTCAGTTTAAACGTTTCAATTGGCTTTTATTTGCAATTCCAGAATCGGGTAACACTTCATTCCATAAAATAGGATAAGTATTTCCCATATTTAATTTTATTGTAACTTTTCAAGATAAATCTGATTGTCCCATTTTACAGATGAGGAAACTAAGATTTAGAGAAGGAAAAAAATTTCCCTTAAGTCAGTTAACTCATAACGCAGCTGGGGTTTGAATTTATGCCTGTCCATGCTTCTCCATTTACTGCAAAGGCAGAAAGGAAGTGAAGATATCTGTAGACTGTTTTTTCAAATAGTAGGTTTTCACTATAGAAAGGAAGGAGAATTAGTGTGATATTTTGGTTTTTTTATTTATTTAAATTTAAATCTAAGTTAATTTGTTTTTTTATAGATAGAATCTCACTCTTTCATCCCAGCTGGAGTGCAGTGGCCTGATTATAACTCACTGCGGCCTCAAATTCCTGGGCTCAAGTCATCCTGCAGCCCAACCTCCCTAGTAGCTGGGACTACAGGTGCATGCCACCATGCCCGACTTATCTTTTAGAAAGGTTTTTGGGTTTTTGTTGAGAGGAGGTCTCACTGTTATGCCCAGACTGGTATAGAACTCCTGACCTCAGGCAATTCTCCAGCCTTGACCTCCCAAAGTGCTGGGATTATAGGTGTTAACCATCACACCTGGCCAGGTTTCTTTCTTTCTTTCTTTTTCAGGGAGTGGAGGGGGGAGAAGGGGAAAAAAAAAGATCTTTCTTTAAATCAATTTCTTTGAAAGCGTAATATATAGTAGAATTTAATATGAGATCTAAAATTATGATTTAAACATAGAGCATGTATTTTTATTGTCTTTTTTTAGATTTAAAGAACATGTACAGAATAATTTACCTAGAGATCTTTTAACTGGTGAACAGTTTATTCAGCTACGAAGGGAACTAGCTTCTGTAAATGGGCATAGTGGCGATGATGGTCCTCCTGGTGATGATCTGCCATCGGGAATTGAAGACATAACTGATCCAGCAAAGGTAACCAGACTTATTTAAAAATTCCTCAGTGCATGAGAAACTGGACCTTATATCCTTTGACTACTGTGACTTTGGCACAGTGATGAGTTATACAGGTGGCCATTTAACTATTGACTTGTAGCTTGTACAAAGTTAATTTCTGATGAAGACAGGTGGGGATTCTTTAGCAGATAGGGTTTAAATAATAGGTTTATGGTAAAGAATCTATTTTAGTGTTGTTAATTGGACTTTGCACTTAACTTTAGCTAATATTAAAAACCCACTACTTTGTAAGACCATCTGTTGATAATACTTAAATGTAAGCAGTAATATTGAAAAATTTCAGTATATAGCTTGTGAGATTTAATTTTTTTCTTTTTCTCCCCAAGCTAATTACAGAAATAGAAAATATGAGACATAGAATCATTGAGATTCATCAAGAAATGTTTAATTATAATGAACATGAAGTTAGTAAAAGGTGGACATTTGAAGAAGGTGTAAGTGGCTTTGTTTTGTAATAGTCTTTAACGTATTAAGAATACTGTATTTTTCTTTCAGTTTTGATAGGAATGTCTCCAGTGTAACTTAATTTTTGCATATTTAAGTAATAACTTAAGATGTTCATCTCATTTATTGCTACCATTGTCAATTTTATCATTTTTCATAATCAATTTTAGAATCTTATTGAATTCAGACCTAACTTGAATTGCAAGATATCTGCTTAATCTGAGCAATTTTATTATAATCGTTCAATTTGTTTAATCAACTTCATTGGGTTATACTGTACATATAATAAAATATGTGCATTTTACGTATATAATCAAGTGAGTTTTCCCCCACAATTTTCTTTGTTTTGACAGCTTTACTGAGATATTGTTCATATGCCATACAATTTACCCATTTAAAGTGTACAATTCTGTATTTGTTAGTATATTCACAGATATATACAACCATCACTACAGTCAATTTTAGAACATTCTCACCACCTCAAAAAGAAACCCCTTACCTTTTTAGCAATCACCACCCCAACCTCCTCAACTGTGATTTCCATCCCCAGCTCTAAAGTACCACTAATTTACGTTTTGCCTCTATAGATTTCCCTATAATGGCCTTTTATAGAAAAAGTTTGCCAAACTCCGCTTTACATCATCCCCCAACACTCAATTCCTGTATTTTTATCCTGAAATAACTGAGAATCTCAAAAATATCAACTGAATTTCCTCATTCTTACCCTGCTGTTCCTCGAAAGCTGCCCAAAGCGTATGCACCATGGGTGAATGGAATCATATAGTATGGAATCATTTGACAAATGTATATACATTATAATCATCACGACAATCAAGATACAAAACTATCACCCCAGAACGTCCCCTTGGCCTGTTTCTGTTCAGTGCCTCCCACCCCACTCCTAGCCCTAGGCAACCATTGATTTTTGCGTCACTGTGGTATTAATTGTTCAATTTTAAAATACTCAACAAAAAATAATATATTCTGTACATAGAAAGCATGTGATTCTATTAAAATGGCTGTGAATAAATGGAAAATATAATTCTGTTTCTTTCATTTTTAAAGCCTAAGGAAGTTAAGGGATTTTAATTTTAAACGTTTTTAAGGCCAGGTGTGATAGCTCAGGCTTGCAATCCTAACACTCTGGGCGGGTGAGGCAGGAGGATTACTTGAACTCAAGAGTTTGAGACCAGTCTGAGCAAGAGCAAGACCCCGTTCTCTACTAAAAATAGAAAAATTAGCCAGGCATTGTGGCACGCACCTATAGTGCCAGCTACAGTGACGCCATTGCACTCTATCCAGTGCAACAGAGCATGACTTTGATTCAAAAAAAAAGTTAAAAAAATTTAGAAATATGGTGATCAGATTTTTTTGATTCATCATTAATCTTATATTTAAAGTAATTTGTATTATTACTGCATTACTGCATATATTGGTATAGGTATTGGTTTACTTTCATTGCCATGTTACAATTTTATTACAGATTAAAAGACCTTATTTTCATGTGAAACCATTGGAAAAGGCACAACTGAAAAACTGGAAAGAATACTTAGAATTTGAAATTGAAAATGGGACTCATGAACGAGTTGTGGTTCTCTTTGAAAGATGTGTCATATCATGTGCCCTCTATGAGGAGTTTTGGATTAAGGTAAGAAAATTATATGGTCTTAAACTTGAATATATTATAAACATTGATCTAGTGACTAACCTTTTTTGTACTTCTGTTGAATGTTGTTCATATAACTATATCTGTTGCATTAGGAGATGGTCTGCTTGCAACCAGATTTGACTGCTGCATATGCCAACCTCGTTGCCTCTCTTCGTCCTTCCTTACAGAAACTAGTCTAGTGGTTCAATAAAGGTGCTGAATGGGTTTAAAAATAGAATTTTATCGTTCTGTCACATATTTAATGGCTTGTTCAACGGTAAATTATTCAGTATTTCCTTTTTTCTATATGTAGTATGCCAAGTACATGGAAAACCATAGCATTGAAGGAGTGAGGCATGTCTTCAGCAGAGCTTGTACTATTCATCTCCCAAAGAAACCCATGGTGCATATGCTTTGGGCAGCTTTTGAGGAACAGCAGGGTAAGAATGAGGAAATTCAGTTGATGTTTTTGAGATTTTCAGTTATTTCAGGATAAAAATACAGAAATTGAGTGTTGAGGGATGATGTAAAGCAGAGTTTGGCAAACTTTTTCTATAAAGGGCCAGATAGTAAATATTTTAGGTTTTGCAGGCCACATGGTCTCTTTTCTAATAACTCAACTCTGCTGTTATAGCACCAAAGCAGCCATAGACAATTAAAAATATATATATAAATGAGCACAACTGTTTCTCATTATTTTTACAAAAACAGAGGGCTGGATTTAACCCACGGGTGGTTGTTTGCCAATATCTGGCATAAAGTATATTTCAGAAATTTAAACAAAAGCATAAACATTTAATTACCCATTTCTAGGTAATATTAATGAAGCCAGGAATATCTTGAGAACATTTGAAGAATGTGTTCTAGGATTGGCAATGGTTCGCTTGCGAAGAGTGAGTTTGGAACGACGGCATGGAAATATGGAAGAAGCTGAACATTTGCTTCAGGATGCCATTAAGAATGCCAAATCAAATAATGAGTCTTCGTTCTATGCTGTCAAACTAGCCCGACATCTTTTCAAAATACAAAAAAATCTTCCAAAGTCAAGAAAGGTGCTTTTGGAAGCAATTGAAAGAGACAAAGTATGTATTTGTATTTTTTAGGATAATTTCTATGAAACATCAGTGGTCAGTTTTCTTTCACTTTGGCAACTGTGATGAAAGATTTGGTCTGTATGTAATATATTTTATTACTAAATGAGGACAACAGTCCCTCTAAACTGATGTTGCCATTTAAAAAAAAGTTTTCAAATTATTTTGAATTAAAAGTTTGAGAAAATTAAGATTATTGGATTAAAATGTGAAGACATGATACTTTCTATTTTCTCTTTAGAAATTTTACAGCAAATTTACAGATTTTTAAGTAGAACAGAGGGCCTGGAAAAACATTTCATAAACAAAAGCATAGTAGTTGCCTATATTGTAGCAAATATAACAGCAAGATGATTTTCCTTTACCAAAGTATTTCTTTTTGTATCAATTGATAAAAGGCAGTGCATAGAAAATTCCTCATTTTTTAGGTTTTTAGCTATTGCTAGGTCTGATTAAGAGATAATCTTATAGGCTGGGTGCAGTAGCTTATGCCTGTAAATCTAGCACTTTGGGAGGCTGAGGCAGGAGGAACACTTGAGGCCAGGACTTTGAGACCAGCCTGGGCAACATAGCAAGACCCCACTGCTACAAAAAATTTAAAAAATTAGCCAGGTGTGGTAATGCACACCTGTAGGTGTAGCTACTCAGGAGGCTGAGGCAGGAGGATCACTTGATCCCAGGAGTTTGATTGTACTTCAGCCTGGGTGAGAGAATGAGACCCTGTTTCAAAAAAAAGGACAGATTTTTAACAGTTTGTTTCCAGTTGCAGTTTGTTTGTCCACAGTTGTAGTAAAGATTTAAATTATTTGAACCATAGAGATCATTTTTTTACATTTTATTTTCTAATTGTGATGGTAGGTTAAGTCATATAAACCCAAGATAGGATATAGAGTTTTAATTTATTATCATTTAATAATTTGCATAGTTTGGGGGAGATACTAGGATGATGTCACTACCTATCAATGTGTTAATTAATTTTTTTTCACCCTTTTAGATGTATGCTGAAAACATTTAGTATGAGTTGTATTTTAATGCAATATAGTTTTCAGCATTGAGACATAAAAATTATGGCATTTTAAATATCTATGCTCTAATCAAAATATTCTAGAAATATTATTAATTGATACTGCTTTTTACACAGGAGAACACAAAGTTATACCTCAATTTACTTGAAATGGAATATAGTGGTGACCTCAAACAAAATGAAGAAAATATTCTAAATTGTTTTGACAAAGCTGTACATGGTTCACTACCTATTAAAATGAGAATTACGTTTTCTCAGAGAAAAGTGGAATTTCTTGAAGATTTTGGTTCAGATGTTAATAAGTAAGATCTTAATTACATTATCTATTTGAATTGTCAATGAGAATTGATATTTTTATATGGGAATTTGATGGTTAGTACAGATTAATACATTGTTAAATTTTAAAATGTTTCCTGCTTAGGTTTTTCCTCAGCTATATGGGGGGAATATAATACAGTTTTGTAAATGTATATGTGCTTAACAGGAGGACATGTGGTTTGTCTTTCCGTCGAAACTGTTTTCCCAGTTTTAGAATGATAATTTCAACCACGAGTGAATGAAAGAAGGCAGGAAGCAGCAATTCGTGAAAAGGGCAATGAGACAAGGATTGAACCCTGAAACACATAAACATTTGGTATTTAGGTGAATAAAGATGGATGGGGTTACTCTGGAATGGGAATGCTATTTTATGTGAGATTAGAGAAGAGGATGGAAATGGTCCCACACATCATGCCTAATGGCCTCATCTTCTTGCATTGTGAAAGCCTGAAAGTTGAAGGTAGTAGAGGGTTTGCTCTAAGGGATTTGGGAAGAGTACAAGTTTAATATTTAAATTTGCTAAACAAGAGTAGAAATAATTGGCTAGAGCATTGCTAAAGTCCCAGTCTTATCTGATTCTAGTAAGGAAGTATTTAAGTGCCTGTTAGGCATGTGCCTTCACTGATTATTCTCATTTAGAGTGATTTTCATTGAAACCAGTATAGATAAACAGAATTACTTGTTGTCTCTTTGTGTATATTTTTGATAGCTGTGTAAAATTTTAAACATATTAATAGCTAATATTTATTGAGTACTTGGCATCATGCTAAGTGCTTCATATATTTAATATCTAATGTAAAATTCATAGCAGTGTAATGAGGGGTACAGGTATTGTTCTCTGAATAGATGAAGAGAGGATTAAAAAGAGATGAGGCAATTTCTCCGAGGTCATTTAATTAGCTATTAGTATGTTGTGAACCTAGGATAAGAGCCTACTTCCAAGTTTCTACTCCTTACTTCATGTGCTGTATCTCTAGTGTCTTCTGTTTGTTTTGCACTGACGAAGGTATACAAAAGAAGCAAGATTTGTAATTCTAGGTTTCAGTCTAGTTGAATGGTATCATGAGAGGAAATAAGTATATGTGTGAGGGAGCATATAACTTAAGAAGGCTATGATCTCTGTGGATCAGAACCGATTTGCTGTGCTTCACAGAGGAGGTGGTTACTTTTAGCTACTACTGGATTCTGATAAGCTTGGGGAGAGGACACAATGACAGAAGCAAGTTAAAGTGCGTATAGAAGTAATATATGCTTGATTGGAGGATTTTTTAAGTAGTTTAAGTATAATTTTGATTGTGCCTTGAAAGCTAGACTGAGTTGAAAAGCACCTGTAAGCAGTTGACAGCAAGTTATTGAAATTTTGACCATTTATGAAATATTTTAATTTGGCAGTAATAGGCAGAGAAATTGGAGGTTCAACACGATTTTATTTAAAGTATACGTAATGGAGGGTCTGAGTATCCAGGCTAAGATTATTGTATTATTTTAAAAGGGAATGATATGAAAAATAAATGAGCCACTTAGAAATTTACTTAGGCAGTTTCCCTAAGTGGAAACAACTTAAAATCTTAAAAAAAAAAAAAAAAAAAAAATTCTGATTTTTGTATATTCCAGAGGATTTTTTTTTCTTCTTTCATAGGCTTCTGAATGCTTATGATGAACATCAAACACTCTTAAAAGAACAGGATTCTTTAAAAAGGAAAGCAGAAAATGGGTATGTAGCTTCTAACTGAATCAGAAAGGGATGCTTAAAAGAAATTTCATTGTGTAAATGCCTTTACAGACAAATATTTTTACATGTTACCTTTATGTTGTAATTCAGATGCTTTATGATTTGAAAAAATCTTGCGTGGTTGAAACCTTGAGTAAAACAAATATATTCAGATTCTATTTGTCAAAGTTCTCATCTGTGGGAGTTTTGAAAGTTTCCATTTTGGCCTTTTATCTAGATCAGAAGAACCAGAAGAAAAGAAAGCACACACAGAAGATACAACTTCATCATCTACACAGATGATTGATGGTGATTTACAGGCAAATCAAGCTGTATATAATTATAGTGCCTGGTATCAAGTGAGTCCACATAATTATAATTCTTTGCTCATAGATGTTATTAGAAGCATAAATCAGGACTTCCTTTTTGGAAAAACATCTCTTTGCTTTTGTTCCAGATTATATAATACTTCATCGTTGGTGGTTAAGTTAGAATTTTAACAATGAACACATGCTTATTTTTTTAAACATAACTGTTTTAACTGTATTTTTTATGTATGGAACTCAGGCATAGTTTTAGTATGCTAACATGTTTACTTGTTTCCTTTCAGTACAATTATCAGAATCCTTGGAATTATGGACAGTATTACCCTCCCCCTCCAACCTGATGGGAAAATGTAAATTTCAGATGGAGTGTGTGAAGAGTATGAAATTATTTTTTTTTTTAATGAGGGATGTAAACATAGCATAAGCTTGTCGTATTTGATAACTTGTCTTCCCTGTGTCTGTGTAACATGATTTCTTTAGTAATAGGGGAAAATGTCAATTATTAGCTTACCACAGATACTATTTCCTACCATTTGTAAAATTTACTTTTTATGGGAGAACTATTTTTTTGATTTTTGCATTACGTGGTCTAGAATTCTTCTGCAAGGCATTTGCAAGAGTTTTGTAGCCTTAAGGATAGGAAAAAAAACCTGACTGCAAATCATGTCAGCGTAGTACAAGATTTTAAAAACACACAAGGGCTGGTTATTAAGGATTTACTTCCTCTGTTAAAAAAAAAAAAAAGGATTTTTAATCTTTGCTGACAAGGTTTTTGTCTGCGTGTTTCAGTTATACTTGTGAATTGTGATCTAACTGCAGAAAAGATACACTGTTAAAATACTATGCCTTGGAATAGAGATTATAAATGAGAAATGGAATGTTTGCATCCCTTTAAAAATGAAAATCATATCAAAAATATGTTGTTTCAGGAGACTTTGTATTTAGAATATTCATGTAAAACTTGTGAACAAGCTTTCATTTTGATCAAACTGATCATCTTCATTTTTGTAATAAAACTGAAGACTTATCCAGTAATCGTTTATGAATTTATTTTGGGGGGGTTCAACTAATAATATTAACTTTATATTCAACTTTATTAGTGGTTCATTGGTTTTGAGGTGCACTTTTCCTAAATTTAGCCATTATCTTCCTGCCAGTATTTCTTAGACCTTTTAGCTTTTTGCTTCCTCTTAAGCTCTATGCTTTTGCCTTCTCACTATACAGGAATGTTTAAAGATTTTATGAGTGTTCCTGGCAAATCTGTCTAGACAGTTTTACTGTAAGTTACTCCCTGGTATGATGAGGTCTTAGTCCTGACTAATCAGAACAATACTATATTACACCAAACAAATCACATCAAGACAGTGGATACATTTTTTATTGAGCCTTTTAGTTTACAACATGAGGTAAAAGGAAAACGTTCTCCTTGACTAATATTTTACACAACTGTAGTAAAATATTTGACTTCAGGGATTTATAAGGATTACATTTCTCAAAAGTTGGGGTCAAGTAAACAAGTTTTAAATTAATTCCTTGAATTTTCCAGTTGACTCTTCCCTTACAATAGTAACAAGCTCTCATTAGTTACATAAGTTTCTTCAGGGCCAAGTTTTATCATTGCTGATGTCTTTAGAACTGAATCTGCTATTTCAATCAATATCCACTAGTTCCACTTCAAAAATGAGTTTTGCATTTGGTGGAATTCTGTTGAAAAAGTCAAGGTGAATTTGATAAAAAGTGCCTCTTTCCTATCCCCAACAACCTTAGTCTAAAACTGTAATTAGGTATACTAGATATTAGTAATTAACCCCAAAGGGAAGAGCTTTGTAGTTGATTCAGAGGCTAATACATAACTAGCATGGAGATTCCTAAAATTATCTATAATGATAAATGGAGACCATAACTTCTCAGTATAAACTAACTAGATGAGTTGAGCTTGGACTGGAATCCTCCTTACCTGGATGCCTTACTAGTACTTTAAAAAATTAGCTACCACTTAATGAAGGCTGCTACTAAGTACTCAAAAAAAAAATAGTTTCAGTCTCTGTGTATATGCTGTATTAAAGTGTATATGAGGTAGTACATGATATTTACTGTGAATTTTAAGATGCTAAATTCAGAGAAGGGTGTAATTTATGTCCCTCAGATTGGTCCTGAGATGCTTCACTTAGGAAAGGAGGAGTTGCAAGTGGCCATGACTTTGATAAGCTAAGAAGAGAGCTATTAGATTCTCAAATAAATTTAACTCATAAGACTGTAGAGAGACATTCTAAAAACTTTTTTTCCAAACTTAACTGGTCCAATGGGAATGGAACCAACAACAGCTATAAACTGTCTTCCCACTTACCTATTAGATAGGTCTGAATGGAGTCATTGCTTTTTTTTAAGATGTTCACAAACTGGACTTATCAGAGAAATACTGTCATTAGTAATAAATAATGCTTACTAACACTCTATGTTGGTCTTATGGTCTCCTTCATTTTATAACTGATAATCCCCAACATGTTCTCCATTTCTAAGCTTTGAATTTAATTGCCTGAAAGTATCAGTAGCATGAAATTACCATGAGCCATATTTGTATCAGTTCCTACAGTTGTTTGTATTGGACAGCATAAATTCTTGAAGTAAACCCTTTAAACATTAAGAATTGCCTTTCAAAGATGAAAGCTTAAACGTAAGCTTCAAGTTAAGGTCTTGAAGGTTAAGAACTTGAATAAGAGAAAAGCAGGATTCCAGCTCAAGTTGTAATACCTTGTACCAATAGAAAATATTAACCGTTTTCTATATTGGGGGTGTTGACATTAAGTATCTAAATATCAAGAAGGACAGGATTTGTGATTTGGGGGTTAGATTAGACAGCATCTTTCATACCTTCCAATAATCTTTCTTTAATCCTTTAATTATGAAAGGAAAAAAGGATACTTGGCATCAGGCTGTCCTTTCTTTCCATAAGCCCATTCTGGTTCAATCTCCAGTCGAGCCTTTTCTCCTTTACTCATAGTCAAGAGTGCTTCATCCCACTAAAGGCAAGAACAAAATGAAAACTAATAACAACTTTGCAAAAAGTACATGGAATACCAGAAGACTCAAGACTTTATTTTATATACATATATATAAAATATATATTTCATATATATAAGCATTCTGTTATTGGATTTTACTATATCCTAAGGTAATGTCCTTGGATGAGTCCCTAAATCTTTGTCTTCAATGGTGGCAAGGTTAATGGAGACTTAGAAGAAACAAATGAAATAGCAAGTACTCACTCTAAAACTGTTCTAAGATTACTAAATTATAATAGTGGAGTCATGATGGCACATAAAATAAAAACAAAATGTTAGCACATTAAGATCTTTTGTAAAAAGTAAAACTAACTTTTCAAAGACATGATAAAGGCTTCTGGGTTGCCGCTCCAATTTTTTTTACAAATTTGGATCTTAAAGCAAGTTGCCAAAAACAATTAAATCAACATGATACAAAGATAAAAGTATATTCCTAATATTATATATTCTGTTGAAACACAATAATCACGTAAATCTCAAGGGATACAGTTAGATCTGTCATATCCGGAAATTAAGACTATGGTGGATTAGGAGAAATTTACCAGTATGCAGATAAATTAAAGAAATAGAAAAATAGCACAACAGTTAGGCTCAACTAAACTTTAAAATTTCAAGATGTTTTATATTCTGTTTTGGACTCTGGATATGATTGTTTGAATCCACAGTACAAAGAGTATTATTATACTGAGGGTTCTTACTGCATTTAAATAGGCATTTCAGCTATCAATATGTGATGTTCTGAGTAATCACAGTTTTTTTTAATTTTAATTTATTTTTTTTATAGACAGAGTCTCACTCTGTCACACAGGCTGGAGGGCAGTAGTGCAATCAAAGCTTACTGCAACCTTGAACTCCTGGGCTCAAGTGATCCTCCTAAATAGCTAGGACTGTAGGTGCGTGCCTCCATGCCCAGCCAGCTGGTCTCAAACTCCTAGCCTCAAGCAATCCTCCCATGTTGGCCTCCCAAAGTGCTGGGATTACAGACATGAGCCACTGAGGCTGACCAGTAATACAACTTAAAACAATGGTTGGCCCTTAACATGAAAACCTGATCCAGCAAAGCTGACAATCAGCCCTGCTCTCTTATCTCCTTTTGTACACTGTAATGGTAATTACAGCTCAAGCCTAACTTACCCTTTTCTGAAAAGTTTCCTTCTGTTATCTCTTACATATAATAGTGGGTAAAAAGCATGCTTATATTTGAAAGATTTTCTGGAGTTGGAGCCCAGGTGGAGAGGTGAGAAGACTACAGAAACAAACTCCTGCTTGTATGAATACTTCAGTGGAACAGATTAATTTTACTTTTCCTGATTACATATAAGTGGGACAACAGCTACGTAACATTTTACAGGAATCGTGGGCCAAACATTCTGACAAAGAATTATTTTAATGAAGAAAAAGAATAAAAGGAGTAGACTGAAGAAACTAATATATGAGTCTCTACTATATTAGGTGCTTTAAGTTATGCTCATTTAACCTTATAAAAACCCTGAGGTAGGTAGTACTGTCCTCATTTGATAGATGGGGAAACTGTGCCAGATCAGCAAGCAATGACAGCACCCAATCTGTCAGACTCCAGAGATTGTTCTCTTTTCATTATATCCCCAATCCTAATTTTTTATAACACCATACCACGAACAGCACATGCCAGAATATCTGTTGATTCACTGCCGTTTTTTACTTACTCCTCTGATAACTTTGCCTACTCCAACCTTAAAACTTAAAGGCTTGGCATTTTTCTTCTTCTTTGAACCTATAAAACAGATATTCCTTATAATTAATGATACACTAATTTTTTATTGAGATATTAAGTTCCATTGGAAAAACACAGTTTAATTAATTTCAGAGTTAGAATACTATGTATTTGAAAAAAAGAAAAATTTAGAAAGCCAGGTAATTCATCAAGAAAATTCCAGATGTTAAAATAATTATACGGTCTAAACAAAGGGTAAATGGGTAGGACCTATCTTTATATCAATAAAATAGGAAACTACTCTGCCTTTTCTATTAAAATACTAAAGCATAACTTTGGGACATTAACCAAGTTTAGACTAAGCTTCCTTATATTTTTACTTCGCAATGAATAAGAAGTCTTTAGCTAGCCAATAATCAGTGAGCCGAAGACCTCTTCCAAGTAAACCATAGGTACAAAAGACATCTGGAAAATAGTAGATGGACAGCCAAAAAAAAGATAATGCCAACCACTCATCTTTCTGCCACACAAATATTTTGCAATGTCTTCAAGCCAAAAAGGTGAGATTACATTTAGACTTACTTGTTTGAATATTAGTATCAAAAACAGTCCCATCTTGTAGTGTTCCTGTATACCAGCAGTGAACAACATCTCCCTTTTTGGGAAAGTTGGTTTTATCTCCCTTTTTTAGAACAGATTTTGTATATTTTGGTGGACCCTAAAAACAAAATTAATAAATGTCCTTTAGAAGAATGACAAAGAGAACCTATATAGCCAACAATGACCAGAGTCCAATCTTTGAGTTTGATAGATTTGATGACAAACTGTTATGCATCTAGTCTATTTTAACTCTGTAAGTCAAAAATAAACTCTGATTTCAAGGCTGTGATGTGAAAATCAGTAACTTATACGTCTATAATTTAATTTCAAATAAATTCCAGCTTCTTTGGAAACCAAAATTCTTTTGCCAAGATTTTGTTCTGTTTATTATTCAACAAACCACAAAATGAATCTAGTATTTCCTAAGGTTAGAAAAATCATTACTATTTAATTCCCACAAAATCATAAGGCATTAAATAAAATACTTTTCCCCAAACATCTGAATTGTTTTAGCAGCAGTAATTGATATTTCCAAATGCTTTGATTACATCTAATTAGAATGAATACAATGATGTTGCCTCTGTCTCTGAAATTGAAAATAAGTTCACACAATGAATGAAATTACCTATAAAAATTGCCATAATAGTCATATTTCCTAGAATAAAGCAGGATTATCAGGGCCTTTAACAAAAAAGGTTACAGGCTAATCTAATCAATGGTAACTCACATATGTGAGGAAAGCATGGAGAAGATGATCTGTCAAGGCTCTTTAGAGGGTTAAAAAAAAAAAAAAGAGGCCAGGCGCAGTGGCTCACGCCTGTATTCCTAGCACTCTGGGAGGCCAAGGCGGGAGGATCGTTTGAGCTCAGGAGTTGGAAACCAGCCTGAGCAAGAGCGAGACCCCATCTCTACTAAAAATAGAAAGAAATTAATTGGCCAACTAAAAATATATATAGAAAAAATTAGCTGGGCACGCTGGCACATGCCTGTAGTACCAGCTACTTGGGAGGCTGAGGCAGAAGGCTCCCTCAAGCCCAGGAGTTTGAGGTTGCTGTGAACTAGGCTGACGCCACGGCACTCTAGCCGGGCAACAGAGTGAGACTTTGTCTGAAAAAAAAAAAAAGAAGAAGAATTTACTGTTTGTTCTACGTAACACCTAAAGATAGGATCCCTGTCTCCCAGCCTCCAAAGGGTAGAAGGAGTCTAATTTTGATGAGCACCAGTTAGCAAACCCAGATGGGTTTCATATGGACCAATCTCCCCTTTTCCTGCTTTTTGTAATTTTCATTTTCCTGACTGCTGAGGTCCCTCCTCACTCCCTCAATTCTCTTAAAAGGCCCAGTGGAAGGCAGCTCGGCTCTTTTCCCTACTCAGTAGACTGAATAAAATCTGTTTTCACAACTTTAATGTCTTTGACACCTTCAGTCAGTCCTCCACTTAATTGTTGGAGTGATGTTAATAATTACTGCTTATAGTTTTGTAACCAAAGGCCTAGGCCATTCAGGATTTTAATCTTAATAGAGTTGATTGACAAAATCTAGTAATGTGTCCCAAATTAGAAAATAATTTCAATTATGTGTGAATGTTCAAAATATCTTAAGACTTATTAAAGAAATTGCATTTAGCCAGTTGAATGGATAAGGTTTGATTAGTGAACAATAGCTACATTTAAAGTTTTAATGTCACTGCATTATTTTCTTATTTGTTGTCCCATTAGAGATTCTAGAATAACACAGATATATTAAACAGGTGGTTATGGCTCAGTTTGAATGGTGGTGGTCCCAATCTGCCCACAAATGGCCTTCATTTCAGTATTTCACAAAGTGTTTTTTATGCATCACTCATTCCTTGGCAAGAGGTCTAATGTAATTAAGTTTGGGAAACACTACTAACCAAGTTAAGTAGCCCTCTGTTATGCATGACTTCTCAGAGCTCTCATTAGCTTATATGCCTGTGAATCTTCAAGTAGGAGACATAGGTTCAGGTTTTAATGACCCCAGAAAGCAACTTGGAGCTTCTTGGCCCCATCTACCACACTTTGACAAATGCTGCTCTAGTTATTTCATCTGATTCTGAATTTCATTGCAAGAACCTGGTTGGTTCATGGTAAAAGGTCAGATTAGTCCTAAGACCAACCTGCAATTATATTCTTGAAAGGGCCTGGCTTGTAGGCAATTTCCTGGCTTTCCAGCAACTTCTGAGTCCAGAGTGATGAAAAGAACTACATTCCTGAGATTGGGTCTGAACTAGATACTTACAGAACCAGAGATAAAGGAACTTTAAGAGTAATTATTACAATTGCAATTAAATGGATCACATTTTAGCCTCTAAAAAGAATATATTACATAGTTATTCTAATTATTAAACTCAAGGAATACCGAAGTATGTTCTACATTAGAAACTAGAGATACATACGTGAGTTGGCAGATGGGGTCCCTGCTCTACTTCTAGCAGGGAATATAGATGTGTATAATTACATGAGACCTATAGAGGAAACACCAGGTGCTAAGATGGGAATGACACAGTGACCTAACCCCAGTACGGGGCATAGGCTGTGAGAGGTTTTGAAGAAGTGATATTTAAATTATACCCTGAGGGACAAGAAGAGGTTACCTAGGTAAATGGAGGGGAAAGGCTTAAAACAAGAAATAACATTTTCATGCAGGGAAGAGTATGAATATATTATTGTTGGCAAGGAAGGAATTAAGGGCAGAATGGCATGAGATGGGGCTAGAAAGACATGCAAGATGTTAGGAATCTGGGTTTTTCATCTTTAGGTCACTAAGCAGCCAAATAAGCTTTTTAAACAGAGAAGCTGTAAAACCAGATTTGTGTTTTAAATAGATTACTGTGACCAGAGTATAAAGAATGAATTGGGAAGCAAAAGTGGAAGTGGAGAGAAGGAAGAAAATTATTATAGTAGTCTAGGTCTAGACCAGGGTACTAACAGTGCGGATGATACAGATGAATGGCTTTGAGATATATTCTGGAGGCAGAAACTGGTAATGATTACATACAAAGAAGTTATCAAGTTTTTGGCTTGAGTACTTTTATAGTCATTTCTGATTGCTGAGTGTGAGTTCTTGGCCACAACTTATATTTTCTCCCCTGTGCAATACTCAATTACACTTGAAAATGTTCCTTGACACTATTTAATTGATAATTGATAAATACATTGACTATGACAGACTTAAAGTCCAGTAATAGCTATTAGACAAGGTTCTTTAAAGTATATAAGGTATAAATAAATAATAAAGATACAGTGTGCTATAGAAATGTATGCAGTTAAGTATAAGCCAGCCACGGTGGGTTGCACCTGTAATCCCAGCTACTCAGGGGGCTGAGGTGGGAGGATCAAGAGATGCCAGGAATTTGAGACCAGCCAGAGCAACATAGTGAGACCCTCTATCTAACAAAACAAAACACAACAAAACTTTTTAAAAAATTAGCCAGTTGTTGAGGCATATGCCTGTAGGCCCAGCTACTTGGGGGGCTGAGGCTAGAGTATCACTTGAGCCAAAGGAGTTTCAGACCAGCCTAAACAATAAAGTGAGACATCATCTCTAAAAAATAAATTAAAAATTAAAAAAAGAATATGTCCTTTAAATCAATACATCTAAAATAACATCATTTCAACATGTAATCAAAATAAAAAATATTGAGATATTTTACATTTTTAAAAGAAAAATTATAGTAAGCCTTTGAAATTGACTGTGTATTTTATACTTAAAGCACATTTCAATTCGAACTAGCCAAAGTGCTCAATATCCACATATGGCTAGTGACTACCCTACTGAACAGTACAGTTCTAGATAGCACAGAATTACTGAACGTTTTTAAGCAGGGTATGCTTTGCAAAGTATTGGTTCAGAAAGCTTATTTAAAAAGCCATTTTGGGGCTTAATGGATGAAGAAAGAGAATGGAGGCAGGAGATGAGCAACTTTTCCAACATTCCAGTCTGAGACCTGGCGTGGAATGCTTAAAAATGGAAAAAGAATAAAGATTTGAAAAAGAAGGGAGATATTTGAAAACATTAGTCCTGAAAGACACATAAAAAAGAAAAGGTGAACTGAAGATTCAGAGAACTTTTAAGCTGGGAAGAAGGGAATGGTTATTGCTATAGATATTCACATTTTGGTAAAAATAGAACACAGGAGCATATAACGAGAAGGGAGTAAGAAAGGACTGAGAATTTGTGAGAAAATGTCAAGTAGTTTATTTGGACCATGTGATAGGGAATCTGGTGAGGGATGGTGTAAATGTTGCTGAGTAGCAGTGAAACTAGAAAACATGCTTGGTTGATACTAAGCATGAATTTATACCAGGCCAATCAGTTTTATGATTATGTGTCTCTTTACAATGCTTGTTTTCCAGGCCCAAAGCATGAATAGAGAGTAGATCAGCAACAGATTGGACAAGAGGCTATGGTATCTAGGGTGCTAGGAAGATGAGTACATATTATAAATGGGCCCAAGCTAGCCAGTTAAATGAAAAGAGGTCTTAAATAAAATGATATAGTTAAGGACCCAAACAAAATCTCTCTAGATTATCCCTAACTCTTATAAACTTGACTTTTAATTTATTTGTAACTCCTTTTCTTATCCCCTTAATGATATACTATCTGTCTGCTATACTACCCTCATTCTAATCTTCTGGAATGTAAAGTATGTTGCCAATGGCTTCTGAAACCCTTTAGTAATCAATCTATTTACCTCAGTAGCTGGTCAATAGATACAACATTTATCAAATATTAGTTGCATAAACTTTAAAATTGCTTTATATGTATATATACTAAACATTAATTTGTGCATTTATGAATTAATGTTCATAAACATTAATTTGTGCTTTTCAAATAGGAAAAGGTCATAAAAATTAACTAGCTTCAATCATACAAACATCTATAATATTGTACTTGAATTTAAATTCTTTCCACGAATAACCAAATGCTACATCTTCATCAATAGGCTACACCTCTATACAAGAATTAAAGATAGATTATTATCACTGATAGTAAGGCTAGCAATCAGTGAGCTTATTAGTTGGCAAGGTATTACCAGAAATGGCAAGATGATAATCAATTCAGCTCTGCTAAGGTTGTCCATTTACAGAAATAATTTTACCTGGTTCTTCAAACCTTTGTACCAAAATATAAAACCTGGGTTGGCAAAGTTGAGACAGATGAATTCATACCCTGCAGCCAGGCCTGGATTATTTCTATTGCCAGGGACACCAGGTACATTAGAAAAAGCTAAAAATACTCAAAAGGAAGTTTCTTTTCACTCAGTCCAACTTGGCTACAGAATCAAGACCTTAAAATAGCTTTGAAAGCTCAGAAGGTCTGGCCAGAGGTGAAGGTTAATGTGACTTAAATACAAAGAGTATTTCACAGGCTAGACTACTAATTGTAAAGCACTAGTTCTTAGGCTTATTTCGTCCCAGAACACTTTAAGAAAGATGGCATACTCCAAATCACTGTTCGGCTCACTGAAAGTGGCCAAACCACCCCTAATTATGAGAAATCAGCACTATAAAGAAACTATTATTCTAAAATTCATATAAGTAATAAAACAAGAAAATGTTATACACAAACCTCGTCCAGAGCCTCTTCAGACTTGGTTTCTTTGGGTTTATCTTCATGAAGCTTCACATTTTTCACTTGCTCAGACACTTTACTGATACTTTCAGTACCCTTGAAACGCTGTAAGAAAAATGTTGTAACATCATACTTAGGGCAAGCTAAAAACTAGCAGGGACATCTAGATTTTCAGCCTCTTAATTAAATGACTATCTGCACAAAAAATATAGGTTATGTAACTCAACTGTAACTAAATGGGCTAAGAAGAAAGGAGGAATTTTGTTCGGCATTTTAATCAATAATTATGACCGTTGGACCAGCTCACAATATAAATTCTTAAATGAGAAACATGATCTTAGAAAGGCCAACTTAGACCCAAAGATATGAATACTATTCAAACTCCCTAATAAAGATTCTTTTCTGTGGAAGATGGTCATGTGACAATGAAGACATTAGAGAACTTCTTAAAATTAATTTTTCTGAAGGATCAACCTAAAATCTAAACCAGACTTCAAATTCATTAATGAAATGGAACTTAATTTTTCTGTGTAATATTTAATAAGCAGTATGAATGTTTAAGCAGTTTAGTAATACCTATTGACCCAACGGATTTATAACTTCAGTGGCCTTAAAAATCTGTTGTCTCAATTCAAGCTACAAAATCTGGTCCCTTGCAAAATACCAAAACATTCTGTCATATTGATAGATTGGACAGCTAGTCCACTTACAGTTAAGAAAACTTACATGTGGAAAACCTCCAACATTCTGCAAATAAATGCATTTAAAACGTCCTTTTGGAAATAAATTTCTAAAATGATATTCTAATAATAGAATGTAACAATACTTACCTTAGTTTCAAAAAGATGGTTATAGGCTGTAACCAAATGGTCCTTGTTAGCTGTCTTGGCCACATTTTTAATGTTTCCTAATAATTTATGTTCTGCAAGAAACTATAAAGAAAAAAGCTGGGTAGTCAAAGTAATTTTCCTCAAGTAAGAGGAGTCTGAAATTCGAAAATGACCATCTTATATTAGCAATTACGTTTTTAATAGTACTGCTAATGAAGAAGAAATCACATAAACAATATATTTTATATCCTAATTCATTATCATAAGAAATATAAGCTAGATTTAAAAAACTGGGTATTTATTTAAAAGAATTACTCATAAGACTGGAACTGCAGTATTATGTATGAGACACAGTGGTTCCTCCTAACCTTTTTCCTATCACAGACTCAGAGAAAAGAACATTTATACCATCAGCACACTGTGGTGACTGGAGGCAGCTTTCATAGCAGGAGACTATCTGGCCCTGGACTTGGGAGCCCCCAGCCACATTGGGCATAGCTATTTTGATACATCTGTAGTCCATTCTGGCAGACTAGGAAGCATTGTTACACAAGCAGGTAACAGAGATCTGTCAAGATAGCTATGCCCAACATGATATATATTTGTATGTATGTGTGTATATATATATGTACATATATATATATTAGTTAAATGTATGGGCTGTGGAGTCGTGTTATCTGGAGTAAAATCCTAGCTGTTTGACCCTAGACAAGGGACTAAGCTTTCCTAAAGACTCAGTCTCCATATCTGGGGTGAAATATTAAAAACAACATTTATGTCAAAGGATGCTGTAAGGATAAAATACAGTAATATATGATGCATTTAGTATAGAGCTTGTCACATAATAAGAATTTATTATTTAGTTATTTATTTGACAGTCTCACTTTGTCACCCTGGCTAGAGTACAGTGGTGTCATCATAGCTCATCGAAACCTCAAACTCCTGGGCTCAACTGATCCTCGTGCCTCAGCCACCTGAGTAGCTGGGACTACAGGTGTGTGCCAACAGGCCAGGCTAAGTTTTCTATTTTTTGTAGAGGAGTCTCACTCTTGCTCAGGCTAGTCTCAAACTACTGACCTCAAGTCCTCCCACTATAGCCACCCAGAGTGCTAGGATCACAGGCATGAGCCATCACGCCTAGCCTAACAATGTATTTAATAAATCAAGAAAGCAATGGAATTCCTTTCTCTTAAACATAATACTGTTAAGTTGGCAGATGGACATGAAAATATTACTACTGAAATACCAAGTCATAATATATTTTCATCTCAAATTATGTAATGTGAGGGTTTTAATAATTTCTGTTTCCCTCTTATTTTATTCTGCTTCCTTTTCTACCGTGTAGTCCCTGCTTGATTTCTCATTTTGTTACTTTCTCAAAGTTGTCCTTTAGCATCTTCTAAGCTTTTGATAAAGCAGTTTTTCCAACACTATCACTATTGTATTTTTTATCTTTTGCTTTTTCTCTTCCCTTCTTAATGTTCTAAATGATTAACAACTGATGGGGAAAGGAGTTTAATGTTGATTAAAAGGAAGTTATCAGTTATTTTACCACTCTTGTGATTTCTTTATCAAGGTTCCAAAAAAGAAAAATCAAAATATAAACATCTCCTTGATATCTCATGATCAGTTATTGTCAAATATAGGTTTAAGTATGTGAATGATCACTAAAGAATAATGCATTTAAACAATATGCTACAAAAATATTATGAGAATCCAAGTCTCCTAAAATTGTCCTACCTGGGCCAGTTTTACATTAGATTCCACATTGGGATGATCTGTTTTATATGAATTTGATGAGGTACAATACTGAAGCATTAAATGTTAATGACATGCCTACTCTATTCAGTTGAAATACGAATTGGCTTAAGAAAAAATAACTGCATTAAAATGGTGTTAAGATGCCTGACGCAGAACATTTTTCACCCTTGTATCTCTAAACACTGAGCATAGCTCTTCGTATTTATGTTGTGAGTTATCTGCTTCATTAATCTAAGATGTCGATGCCACCATAATGATTCACCAATAAGGAAATGGAGATTGGAGAGTTCTTGTATCTTCCCGTTAAGACTCCCCCAAATGAAAATAAAATACAATCCCCTCAAAATAACCCACCATTTTTCTAAGTTTAGAATTTTAAAAATTGCAAAGAAGCTACGTATAGGTTGCTGCTTCTATTTCTGATAGGTGGCGAAAGGTGCGTGCACAACAAAGTGTACAGTAGTTAAGCAATTTAAAAACAGGTACGTATGATCTTAATTTCTGAAGGACAAAAATGTCTGGTTTGACAAAAATAACTTGATTACAAATGGATGGTTAAGATGGAGCCTATGCTGGAAAATGCAGGGCGTAGAGTATAAAGAATGCCAAATAAATTCCTTAGTCTGTTTACAACAATGAGAGACCACAGCACAAGGAGAAATGCGCACGTAGCTCTCCTAAGTATATAGGCGAAAAGGTCATTTAACGGGTCGATATTTTAAGCAAAAGTTAAACCACAAAGGGTTTTTAAAAATTACACCCACAAATGTTCAGTATTTAGTAAACTGAGAAAAGCAAGTTGCATGCATCGTTCCCATAAAAATTTGCATACCCCTTCCATTTCCCTAGTAGCCAGCACTCCCGCTCCTGGGGTCTCATCCTGGCCACTAGTCCTCGGCGGCCACACCCCACCCCCGCTTTAGCCCCCAACAACTAAGGGGTCCTTTTTTTTTTTTTATGGCCTCCACCCCTACTCAAGGATCCCAGTGAGGTTCTAATTCTGCGATTGCAGCCTGCGAGCCCCAGGAAATAAAGCTGTTCCCCACGCCGAAGCAGGCCCGCCCGAGAGGCGGGAGCGCGGCTCCCCAGCGCGCGCGAGGCCTCTCCGGCCTGGCCGGCCACGGGCCGCGGAAGAACGAGGGCGGGGGCACGGAGGAATACGGTATGTATGGGCATCTCCAGGGGGGTGAGGCGTCCCTCAGCCGCACCAACCCGGCCGCCCCGCCGCCTCTGGTACCGAATCTGAACCATGGTCCTGCAGAAACTTGATAATGTCCTTCTTGGGCAGCTGCTCGCTGCGCAGCTGCTCCACGGTCCACGCCCGCTGCGGAATGGCTGCCGCCATCTTCCCCCGCTGCCTCCGCTTTACTGAGCCAGCCCGCCTCGGTTCGGCAGCGCCCCGCCCCTGGGGCGTCGCGCGGACACCCACCGAAGTCGAGGGGCGGGTCGCTGCTCCGGCAGGCAGGATTGGGGCCTGTCCTTGAGTGACGTAAACCTGTGCTGTTAGGGCTTCTTTGTTGAGTCGGGGTAAAGAATCTATGGAGGTGGCCTCGGCAGCCAACAGCACGGAAGAGTGCTAGCGGTCAGCTTCTCTAAACTGGACCCCTTGTAAGGCGACCTCTGGTGGTAGTGATACGTACCAGCCATTACCCACACTTGTTTATTACCTACCGGCTGCTATGCCTTTAAATGACTTGTCGATAACCTGTTTAAAGAAAACAGCAGCATTCAGACTCCTAATCTCTCATTTTATGTAGTTCTAGCCTGAAAATTCACCCCTGAATTGGCTCAGTCCTTGTCCATCAGAGCAATCCATATTCTACTATCTCCCATGTAAAGAGCACACAAATAAAACTTAAATGCAAACAGCTCCTCTTTTCTCCCCCATGCAATCACGAGAAACAGTTTGTCTAAAAGCCAGTTCAGAGGCTTGAACAAATGAAACAAGGTCATGAAGCTGTACTCAGGATGCTGCTTACTGACGGTCATGAGGATGGCATTATAAATGCTTGTAACAACTCCACGTTGTGTGTGTACTTTTCCTCAGTATACAAAGAAACACATTTACAGAGGTTACTCGAAGTTGTCGGGTTTAGAGTGGAGAAGCCAGGAATTGTCTGAGAGAGAAAGCTATCGCTTCAGTGGATGACTGCACACTGACGTTTACTGCTCTTATCTGTGCTAAAGATGTAATAGTGGAGCATCAGGACGCCTTACATTAAAAAAAATTATAATGAATAACAGGACCAGACCACATGCATTTTCCTTTAAACAATGAAAAATATTAAAATAATGGGTTGCTACTCGTAACACAGTGAAAAAGGAACATTTTTGTTTTCTCGGCCTAAACAAGTTATTCTATCTACACATTTTTGCTTTTCATCTCATCTTCCGATTTAAAAATACAACCAACAAGGAATAGGACACTTTAGACACTCAATAACGTTAAATTTACGAAATTGTGGGTGTGCTATTGTCTCTGGGATCTCGAGGTTTATTTATTTTATCATTTTTAGATAAATGATATCACATTAACAATGACGTTTGGAAACGGAACTCAAATTTAGAGTCTAAAAATCCTGGAAAGGGGACCAAATTTGGAGCAACTCCTTGATAATGCGCATGCGTCTCAGGCCTAGAAGGTTTCCGGGTAGCCAGCCAATCATATTCCCAGTGCAAACTCTGTGGAGGTATATTCAATTGGATAAACCTGGCCGCAGCCCGCCCCCTCGTTCCCCAATTTTGTCCCTAGGAAACTGATGGCGGTCGGAACCTTGGCGGTTGAGCTGCTGCAGCTGCTGGTTGCTGAGTGAAGCCTTTGGTAGTTGTCGGTCTAATGAGCGGACGGCAAAGAACACTTTTCCAGACGTGGGGCTCGAGCGTCTCCCGATCCTCTGGGACTTCTGGTTGCAGCGCAGTAACTGAGCGACCTCAGAGACCTGGAGGCTCCAAGGCGCGTTTGCCAGCAACGGCGGAGGCTCAGCCGGAGTCGGACGATGATGTGCTACTGGTCGCGGTGTACGAGGCGGAGAGGCAGCTAAGTCTAGAGAATGGCGGGTTCTGCAGCTCAGCTGGCGCCCTGTGGATTTACCCTACCAATTGCCCAGTGCGGGACTACCAGCTGCACATTTCCCGGACCGCTCTGTTCTGCAACACGCTGGTGTGTCTGCCTACGGGGCTGGGAAAGACCTTTATTGCCGCCGTGGTCATGTACAATTTCTACCGCTGGTTTCCTTCCGGCAAGGTGGTCTTTATGGCTCCCACGAAACCCTTGGTGACACAGCAGATCGAAGCTTGCTACCAGGTGATGGGTATCCCACAGTTCCACATGGCCGAAATGACAGGTATTTTAGAAAGAATGGGCTAATATGAAATTAAGAGTTGGTTCCCCAGGGGAAAGCAGCGTTCTGATGAAAATAGAGCTAGATCCCTGATCCATGCGGAATAGTTCCAAAACCACAATATGCGCATCTTTTATCTCTTTCCTTAAAACATCATCTACTTATAGCAAGCCCCAACACTGATGAATAGGGTTGCTTTATTCAATCTTAAGAGAATCCTTGTAGCTTGTCAGAGTATTTTGAAACTATTATGTGTGTATACCCCATGGGTAACTGAACATGATGTTTCCTGGCTTTCTTCCCAAGAAAGATTTCCCAGTCGAAGAATTTGCTTCTCTTTAAATATTATGCCATTTTGTAGGAATTCTCTAAAAACAATCTAGTTGTCGTCTTACATAAGTGCCAGCTTTGCCATTTGGACCACACCAGACCTTTAAAAGGAAACATTCCAAAGAATTGTCAAATTATTCTCTTCTTAAGCAGATTACAAAAGTATGTATGTATTCTGAAAATAGGCCAGACTATTTATATTTTACAGATAACAGTCTGAAATTTAGAATATCGCTTTTATTTACAGGGTCTACTCAAGCTCTCACCAGGAAGGAAATATGGTCCAGTAAGAGAGTCCTTTTTCTTACACCTCAGGTCATGGTAAATGACCTTTCTAGAGGAGCATGTCCTGCTGTTGAAATAAAGTGCCTAGTTATTGATGAAGCCCATAAAGCTCTCGGAAACTATGCTTATTGCCAGGTAATAATTTTGTTAAATGATATTTCGTAGTGTAACCATATTGTTAAGGAATATTTTGAAGGAAAGTTATTGATGGAACTTATTGACGGTATTATTATAAAATGCCTTACATCTATCATCTCAGAACAGACGGTGATAGGACGTACCTGTACTTTCCTTCTTCCATTCAAAGCAGTGTTGCTGATGTCTTTTTTTTTATTATCTTAATGATTATTAGTGTCAGATGTGGATCATGAGAGCCTGGTGATGGTTGGGTCTGTGATCTAAAGTAGGATATGGGTGGAGTTTTGGACGTTATAATCCAAAGATTGGTAGTGGATATGTAGTGTCATTCTTTGGCAGTTGAGTAAAGTAATACTTGACTGTCAGTGTTATAAGGATTAAATGACATAATGTATGCAACGTACCTAACACAGTGCCTTCTATTAGTTGAGTACTCTTAGGAATATAAAATAAAGCAAAGTGG
>CAUYRT010103033.1:0-22986 GCA_963574885.1 Lepilemur ruficaudatus | reverse complement strand
ATCCAAGTGCCTGGGCCCCAGCCCCCACTTTCACAGGGACCCACGCATCAGCTCCCAAGCCTTCCCTAAAGTTTCAGGGGGGGCAGCTGGTTTTCTCCCCGACTCCTGCCAGACCCCCATTGCTCCCCTCCCCTGCCTCCCTGGACATTTCTTGACCTTGTGATTTCATTGCTTCATATCTCCCCCTCCATAGTCTACTCCAGCTGTGAAGGCTCAGACCACCCTGGCACTGGGGTTGTGTGGGAGGGTGGCCTCCCTGTGCCCTAGCCTCTGTGCCTCCGTGTCTGAGACGCAGTGCCGCTGCAGGGCTGGCCCGGGGCCAAGCCTCCCTCCCATCCTTGTGCCCCTCCTTGAGGCTCCCAGATCTCCAGGCTGCAGCCCCTCCCTGCGTCCCCGGACTCAGCATCCGGGTCTGGGGGCAGACAGCAGGCAGCTCAGGCCTCTACAAGGTCACGAGGAGATTAGCGCTGAGCCGTGCTGAGCCGCGGATCCCAGCTTGGCCCTGGGCCCATAGGATCTGTCAGTGGCCCTCTGTGAGCACCGGCCTCGCTCCACCATTCCTGCCGGCCCTGGACGCTGCCGTCCCCATCTGCCCAGGCCCCTGGACTGGGACTTCAGTCACCCCCCTCACACCACGTCCAGGAGCTCCTGCCTCTTGCTCTTTGCACCCCAAACCCCACCTGGCTCTTGCCTGGCCCCCAGGGACCTACCCTCGCCCACACCACACTCAGGGCCATCCATGGGCCTATACATGGGAGATTCCAGAGAGAGACAGAGAGATGGAGAGGGAGAGACAGAGATAGATGGATAGAGACAGAGATATCCAAGAGAGAGATAGTAAGAGACAGAGATATCCCAGAGACAGAGATAGAGAGGAGATACCAGAGAGAGACAATATGAGACAGAGAGAGACAGTGAGGAGGAGAGAGAGAGAGACAGAGATATCCCAGAGAGAGACGGTAAGAGAGAGAGAGGAGATACCAGAGAGAGACAGAGAGAGAGATAGTGATAGAGATATCCTAGATAGAGAGACTTAGAGACAGAGAGGGGAAGATCCCAGAGAGAGACAGTTAGACAGAGAGACCAGCAGGTTGAAACAGGAAGGGAGACAGATACCCCGAGTGTCCCCGTGAAGGAGACAACTTGAGAAATGAAGCTAGAGACACAATGACAGAGACAGGGAAAGCAAAAGCCGAAGAAATACACAAAGGCAGAAGACACTGACCCTTGGTGACAGTTTGAGAACCCAGCAGACACTGACTCAGGCACTGAGGACCCAGAGCCACAAACACAGCCGGTGCAGGGAGCAGCCAGCAAGAGGAAGGACAGACGTTTGCAAGACGGAGAAACAGAAGGAAGCAGAGATCAGAGACAAAATCGCAGAAAGACCCAGGGACAGAGGAAAGAGCTGGAGAGTGACAGAGACACGACATGAGGGATGAGAGGGAGAGAGAGCAAGGGACAGAAACAGCCTTGGGGAGACAAGAGAGGCAGAGATGGAGAGAGCAAGACATTGAAGGGAACAGAGACGAACCAGAGCAGAAAGACCCGGAGAGACAGATGGACTCGGGAAGGGATGGAGAGGGACAGAGACATCAAGGGACAGATGTAGGACAGGGAGAGAGAGAAAGAGACAGAGAGATAAAAAGTCACATTGAGAGGGAAGGAGAGAGACCCGCAAAGATGGGCACAGAAACAGAGAGAGACGCAGCAGAAGCCAGACAGAGACCTTCAGGGACAGAGACCCAGAGACCGAGGCCAGACGCCAGAGACACTGGGCAGAGACAGGGAGGCCCTGGGAGGCAGCTGGACCCCCCACTGGGAAGGGCAGAGCCAGGGCACGGAGGGCCGGTGTCCCCCTGGAACCCCTTCTCGCCCGCAGTCCGGTCGCTCTGACAGCTATCGTGTCGCCACCTCGCAGGACAAGAAAGATGACAAGGGCTCGCCCAAGAAGAACAAGGCCAAGGAGCGCCGGGACCTGGATGACCTCAAGAAGGAAGTGGCTATGGTAAGCCCGGCCCCCGCGCCCCAACACCCTCCTGGAGAGCCCGCCCCGCGCCGCTGGCCTGGGCGCTCACCGAGTTCCCCTAACCTCCTGCTCCTCAGACAGAGCACAAGATGTCCGTGGAAGAGGTCTGCCGGAAGTACAACACGGACTGCGTGCAGGTGCGGCCCCAGGCGAGGGCGGGGGCTGGACCCTGGTCTGAGGGAGGACGGGCCGAGATCTCCTGGGTGCCTGGGGTGCTGGGGAGGGTCGGCATACCAGGGCCCCTCAGGGACAGTCCCTTATGAGTCCTCGTCCCGCAGGGTCTGACGCACAGCAAAGCCCAGGAGATCCTGGCCCGAGACGGACCCAATGCGCTCACGCCCCCGCCCACCACCCCGGAGTGGGTCAAGTTCTGCCGCCAGCTCTTCGGGGGCTTCTCCATCCTGCTGTGGATCGGGGCCATCCTCTGCTTCCTGGCCTACGGCATCCAGGCGGGCACCGAAGACGACCCCTCTGGTGACAATGTGAGTGCCCTCGATCCTGCCCTTCTCGAGGCCCTGCACATTCGGGACACACACGTGCCCCCCTTCTCTCTGTCACTTTAGACCTTTCAAAGCCCCTCTCCTTTCTCACCTAACTTTCCCAACCACCCAGTGAGGGAGTCAGATCGGGCGGGAGGAAAACTGAGGCTCAGAAAGGCCGAGTAACTTGTCCAAGCTCACACAGCAGGATGTGTGAGCTGGGGCTCTGACCCAAGGCTGTGTGACCTCACTGGCCTTAGGAACAGACACCGTCAGGTGGCCATGGCCTCACAGATACCCAGAGAGTAAATGTGCTCACGTACAGACCCAGGCTGTCCCACCTGCTAATATGTCAGGACCCGTCCACCCAGTGAGGGGACACATGTGGGACAGGGTCTCAACAGATCCCGTGCCCGTAAACACAGACCCACCCACTGGCTACATAGAGACCCTCTCGCGTGTAGGCACACGCACATACGCACACACACATACAGAGTTGACCCAGACGATCACCCTGGGATGCAGATTCAAACACAGCCACCTCATCACACCCACAGACAGACTGGTAGACAGACCGACACAGGGACTCACACACCGACAAACACACCAGAGAGGCAGGCGTAACCTGGCAGTAGAGACAGGAGAGGCAAGTACAGGCCGGTGGTATTCTCAGAAATTAAAACCTAAGCAGACAGACAGACAGACAGACACACACACACACACACACGCACGAACATACACACACACAAATATATATGAAGACACACAGACCCTCCCAACCCTGGAGTCAGACACACAAGTATACACACCGCTTGACACAAAGTTCCCTCCCCAGATGCCACCAAACTCAGGGGTGGGCTGGTAGGTCATGGCTCTGGGCGCCCGTGACCCCGCCTCTTGCCTGTCTTCCCTCAGCTGTACCTGGGCATCGTGCTGGCGGCCGTGGTGATCATCACTGGCTGCTTCTCCTACTACCAGGAGGCCAAGAGCTCCAAGATCATGGAGTCTTTCAAAAACATGGTGCCCCAGGTGAGGGGTGCCCAGGAAGGGGCCAGATAGGGGTGGGCAGGTGGGTGGGGGCCAAGTGACGCCCAGGCAGAGGGAGGCTGAGAGGTGACTCTTCTCCATCCTACCTCCAGCAAGCCCTGGTGATCCGGGAAGGTGAGAAGATGCAGGTGAACGCTGAGGAGGTAGTGGTTGGGGACCTGGTGGAGATCAAGGGTGGAGACCGAGTCCCAGCTGACCTGCGTATCATCTCGGCCCACGGCTGCAAGGTGGGCCTGGGCCTGAGTCCCAGCTCTGTCTTCCCTCAGATCCAGGGCTCTGGGCCCCCAGCCCCTCCTCCCCCAAGACCCAGGAGTCCGGGGCCCCAGCCCCCGCCCCTCTGAGACCCTCGGGCACCTTAGACTTTGGCGAGCAGCCTGTATCCACCCCACCTTCAAGATCCCAGCCTCTGGCCTCCCAGGCACCGCTCGCCCACCTGGGCATGGTGGCTTCTAGCTGTGACCTCCAGGGACACAGGCCCAATGCCCCCCAGACAGATACCTTCTGGTCCGAGGCCCTGGGCTGAGTCCTGTCTCTGCTGTACCCACCCCCAGGTGGACAACTCCTCCCTGACCGGTGAATCCGAGCCGCAGACGCGCTCTCCCGACTGCACGCACGACAACCCCCTGGAGACTCGGAACATCACTTTCTTTTCCACCAACTGCGTGGAAGGTGAGGCAGGGTGTGGAGGGCACACAGGGGGGCAGAGGGCCGTGCCTCGGGGGTCAGGTCCTTTGGGACCTCCCTGAGCCCACCCCGCCTCAGCCCAACCCCTCTGGCCCGCAGGCACGGCTCGGGGTGTGGTGGTGGCCACAGGTGACCGCACTGTCATGGGCCGCATCGCCACCCTGGCGTCGGGGCTGGAGGTGGGCAAGACGCCCATCGCCATCGAGATCGAGCACTTCATCCAGCTCATCACCGGCGTGGCCGTCTTTCTGGGCGTTTCCTTCTTCATCCTGTCCCTCATTCTCGGATATACCTGGCTCGAGGCTGTCATCTTCCTCATCGGCATCATCGTGGCCAACGTCCCAGAGGGCCTCCTAGCGACTGTCACTGTAAGGCCGGACCCTGGGTCTGAGGGAGGAGGGGCTGGGGCCTACATGGCAATGTCTTCAGGACTGAGCTTCCTAGATCCTGAGTAAGGGGGGACTTGAACTCAGGGGACCTCATTAACTACGCAAACAAACAAACAGAAATCTTGAGAAACTTCTAGACATAAAGAGCTAACAATCCTATCACTTTTTAAGTTAACTTACAAAACTAAGACACACATACTCCATGGGCACGTTGGCTCAGGCCCGTAATCCCAGCACTTTGGGAGGCCAAGACCAGAGGATCGCATGAGGCCGGGAGTTTGAGACCAGCCTGGGCAACATAGCTAGACTCCGTCTCTACACAAAATTTAAAAATTAGCTAGGCTGGTGGTGCATGCCTGTAGTCTCAGCCACTAAGGAGGCTGAGGTGGGAGGATCACTTGAGCCCAGGAGGTCAAAGTTACATGAGGTCATAGTGAGCTATGATCAGGCCACTGCACTCCAGCCTTGGTGACAGAGTGAGACTATGTCTCTTAAAAAAAAAAAAAACAGAAACAAAAAAAGAAGTACACACTCATGGTAAAAAGTCTGAAGAATACGGCAAGTTAAAAAATAAAATAACGGTTCCCCTCCTGCTGCCCAGCCACCAGCCGTGCCCCAGAAGTACATTTTCCGCTGTCCCCCGAGAGCTGTGGGCATATAGATTGACAGTGTGTTCAAGACATGTAGAAGGAACCGTCCTAGAGAGACTCTTATGCTCCTTGATTCTTTGGCTTAACGTATCCTGCAGTTTGCATGTTCAAAGCCAGCCTGTGCCAAGAGGCTTTCCCTGGCGAGGAACACGCATGCAGTTGTCTGATGATTCTGGGCAAACTGCACTCACTCCTGTCAGCTGCACCCAGACTGTGTCCCCCAAAAGTCCCTCAAGACCTCGTTCAGTCTCCACTCCCCAACCCAAGGGCAACCCCTAATCTGGCTTCTGACAGCCTAGATTAATGTTGCCTGATTCCAAACCTCATATTCATGGAATAATTCAGTATGAATTCTCATTTCCAGCTCTTTTTTGCTAAACATGTTTTTGAGCTTCATTCATGCAGGCAGCAGTGATGCATTCTTTTTCAGTGACGTATAGTATTCTATCTTTTTTATTCCTTTATCCTTCCTGCTGTCAGTGGACATCGGGGCTGTTTTCAGTTTTGGATGATTATAAATGTTGCCGCTTTAGGAACATTCTAGTGCATGTCTTTGGGGGCACCTCTGACCCTGTTTCTTTGGTGTGTATCTGGAGGTGGCATTGCTGGGTGCTCCCCCTTCTTCCCAGGCACCCCAGGATTCTCTCTGGGCGGAGCCATTGGGCTGTGGCCACTCATGGTTCTTAGCCACCCCTACTGCCAGGCTGCTGCCCGGGTGACTTGCTTGCCCTGTCCTTTAGGTGTGTCTGACACTGACCGCCAAGCGCATGGCTCGGAAGAACTGCCTGGTGAAGAACCTGGAAGCTGTGGAGACCCTGGGCTCCACGTCCACCATCTGCTCGGACAAGACGGGGACCCTCACCCAGAACCGCATGACGGTGGCCCACATGTGGTTCGACAACCAGATCCATGAGGCCGACACCACTGAGGACCAGTCAGGTGAGCGGGGCCCAGGGTGGACACCGTGGGGGCCCAGCCCCAGGGAGCCCCCAGCCCTCACACGTGCCTCTCTCAGGGACCTCGTTCGACAAGAGCTCACACACCTGGGTGGCCCTGTCCCACATCGCCGGACTCTGCAATCGCGCTGTCTTCAAGGGCGGTCAGGACAACATCCCCGTGCTCAAGGTAGGTCCGGCTGCCAGCCTCCCCCTGCCTGTGTCCACCCCTCTGCTGCACCTGCCCTGACGGCCGCTCTCCCCACAGAGGGATGTGGCCGGGGACGCCTCCGAGTCCGCCCTGCTCAAGTGCATCGAGCTGTCCTCGGGCTCCGTGAAGCTGATGCGCGAACGCAACAAGAAAGTGGCCGAGATTCCCTTTAACTCCACTAACAAATACCAGGTACCCTGGGCTTCCCGGGGGGAGCTGGGCCGGGCCTCAGTTTCCCTAGGATGCCTATGAAACAGTCACCTCTGCCCCACTGCCCTCCTGCTTTGGGCAAGTTACTAATCTCTGAGCCTCAGTTTTCCCATCTGTAAGATGGGAATAATGATACCCACCCGGGGCAGGGAGAGCAACAGGGAGAGCCCAAGAAGGAGAGCAAGAGGCGGAGGAGCAAAGATACTCTTGCAGCACAGAGTGGGAACCCGCCAGAGATCTCTGGGGCAGCAACTTTCATTCATTCAACAAAGTTGTTTTTGAGTAGCCACCGATGTCCTGGGATACACACAGCAGTGAGCGGAAGAGCGAGCCCCTCCTCTCTGGAGCTCTTGCTCTGGCTCCAGAAGACAGATAACGACAAAGCAGGAGGAGATATACATAGTTGGTTCTGACGCAGGAGCTGTTGACTTGTCTGAACAACAGCCAGATGGCAGTGCGGGGACAGGGAGCCAGGGACTGTTGGAGGGGGGCTGGGCCTGATCGCAGAGCCCGCTGGGCCCCCCAGGCCACGGAGAGGACTTGGCAGCCACTCCGAAGGGGACACAAGCACCGAGAGGGCTCCGAGCAGTGGACAGGCGAGAGTTAACCCACATGTTTCTAAATAGCTTTATTAAGATATAATTCACATGCCACAGGCCATCCCTTTAAAGCATGTAACTCTGCAGTTTTCGTGTACTCACAGATACAGGCAACCATCTACACACTTTTAGAGCATCTTCGTCACCTCAAAAAAGAAACCACACATCCCTTAGCTGTCACCCGCCCCCTCTTCCTCCTGTACTCCCAGCCCTGAGCAACCACTAACCTACTTTCTGTCTCTGTGGATTCGCCTGTTCCGGACACTTCGTAAAAATGGAATCACACGACGTGGCCTTTTGTGACTGGCTCCGTTCACCGAGCATAATGTCGTCAAGGCCCGTCCCTGCCGTAGCGAGCATCGGTTTCGGCCCTTTTTTTTTTTTTGGCCGAATAATACTCCACGATGTGGCTCTGCACACGTGGTTTTCCAAAGTGGCTGCCCCTTTTCCACGGACTCACGCTTTTTAAAGGCTCCTTCTGGCTGCCGTGGGGTGGGGAGTCAGTGTGTGAGGGATGGCAGGGGATGGACGGAGGGGCGAGGGGCAGGGTGGGAAGAAGAGGCCAGATTCTGGGTGTATTTCAGAGGTTGATGGTGGGTCAGAGAGCTCAGGGCACGGCCGAGAGAGGCATGTGACCTAGGGACAGCTGAGATTTTGCAGAGGACACAGAGGGACAGAAATATCTGTGAGAGAGACGGAAAGGGGTAGGGATGAGCAGAGATCTCTATGAGAGAGTCTGAGAAACAGGTGGAGATCTCTCTTGGGTAGAGAGACGTGGGCAGTGCCGTCCCCCAGCCAGGCACACGCAGGTGACCTCCAGGGCTCTGCATGGCTCTGTCCGCAGCTCTCCATCCACGAGACCGAGGACCCCAACGACAACCGATACCTGCTGGTGATGAAGGGCGCCCCTGAGCGCATCCTGGATCGCTGCTCCACCATCCTGCTGCAGGGCAAGGAGCAGCCGCTGGACGAGGAGATGAAGGAAGCCTTCCAGAATGCCTACCTCGAGCTCGGCGGCCTGGGCGAGCGCGTGCTTGGTACGCACAGCAGGCGGAGCGGGTCTTGGGGCCCCCGGAGGGCCAGGAGGGGTGCCCAGAGCCGGGCTCAGAACAGGGCCTCCCAGAATGCACTGAGGATGAATGAATGAATGAATGCATGAGAGGGAAAGGCATCTTTAGCAGGTGAATGTTGACTGACTGTCTGACTAGAGATGCACGTCTAGGAGCCCCCATGCCCCGCCCTGTCCCCGCCTGCAGGATTCTGCCATTACTACCTGCCCGAGGAGCAGTTCCCCAAGGGCTTCGCCTTCGACTGCGATGACGTGAACTTCACCACGGACAACCTCTGCTTTGTGGGCCTCATGTCCATGATCGACCCGCCCCGGGCAGCTGTCCCTGACGCCGTGGGCAAGTGCCGCAGCGCAGGCATCAAGGTGTGGCCTGGGGCGGCCGCGGAGGCGGGGCCAGGGCCGCTGGGGGATGATGCACGGTCCCTAAAAAACGATGCCCACAGGTCATCATGGTCACGGGCGATCACCCCATCACAGCCAAGGCCATTGCCAAGGGCGTGGGCATCATCTCCGAGGGCAACGAGACCGTGGAGGACATCGCCGCCCGGCTCAACATCCCCGTCAGCCAGGTTAACCCCCGGTGAGCCGCCCCCCCGGCCCTCCATCCACGGACCCATCACGGGGCTCACACAGGGGGTCCCCCTCCGTCTGGCCTCCATCCAGCTCCGTCTGGCCTCCCCGGGCACTGGCCATCCCCGTCCTTCACGGGGCCCCTCTGTGCACTCAGGCCCTGGGTCCCAGTCCTCCTCCCTGGCCTGGGTGGGCAGCCTGTGTCGCAGCCACATGGCTTAGCCAGGTCTGGGTTTGCATCCCAGCTTTGCTACGTATGCGCTATGTGGCCTTGGGCAAGACATTTAGCATCCCTGAGCCTCAGTTTCCCTATCTCTACAATGGGCCACTATTAATAATAATTCCTATCCAAAAGGATTCAGTGAAATCCTGTATTTCTCTGTGTCTGTGTCTCTTATCCTGTCCGTCTTTGTCTCTCTCCCTTCTCTGTTTGCTGTTCTGACATCCTCAGCGTTCCCATCCGCATGCCTGCCTCTGCATGTCTCCCTTCCCGTTTGTCCACGCGTCTCTGTTCCTCCAAACCCACTGTCCCAAGGACTTCCTGAGGTCCGTCCTCCCTCCCTGCTGCTGCAGCCCCTCCTTCCAGGCCCTGGGCCTCTGGCTCCCCCATCTGTCTCTGTCCCTCAGGCTTCGCTGCTCTGCTCCTCACACCCCATGACCTCGGCCACCCGCCCTCTCTGCTCTTCCCAGGGACGCCAAGGCCTGCGTGATCCACGGCACCGACCTCAAGGACTTCACCTCCGAGCAGATTGACGAGATCCTGCAGAACCACACTGAGATCGTCTTTGCCCGCACGTCCCCCCAGCAGAAGCTCATCATTGTGGAGGGCTGCCAGCGACAGGTGGGCTGTGCCAGTCCCGCACAGAAGGGGACCAGACTCTCCACTCCTGGGTCCTACTGAGCAAGGGGGCCCCCTGGGTCTGAGGGAGGACGGGCTGGGTGTCATCCTCTCCCTCTGTCCCTCCAGGGTGCAATTGTGGCTGTGACCGGGGACGGTGTGAACGACTCGCCCGCTCTGAAGAAGGCTGACATCGGGGTGGCCATGGGCATTGCCGGCTCTGACGTCTCCAAGCAGGCAGCGGACATGATCCTGCTAGATGACAACTTTGCCTCCATCGTCACGGGTGTGGAGGAGGGTGAGTTGGCCAGGGGTGGCCCTGGAGCCCAGGGTCGCTGCAGGAAGCCAGAGCAAGGTGAAGGGACCAGGCCAGAGCTGCAGCAGGATGCGTGGTGGAGACCACAGCACCCTGGGGCCACGGCAGGGCTTGAGCCTGTCCTTTTCTGCCTTCCTCCCCCACAGGGTCAGAGCTCCCTGGGGGCAGGGCCAGGCTGACACATTTCTAGGTCCCTGAGCTGTGGATCCTGGGGGAGTCCTGCTTCCCAGAGTGGACAGGGAAGGCTGAGCCGAGTCAGCGGCCCGGTTGGGACTTCCACGGAGAGCAGTGTCAGGGGCAGGTGTCGCAGGCAGTGCAAACCGCACAGCCGACGTGCATGAGAGGCTGGTGCTGGGGTTGGGGGCACCGGAGCCCTGCAGGGCCAGCAGGGCACCCCCGCACATGGCCACAGAGGTGCTGGTCCCCATTCAATTTTATTCTGATCATCAAAGTAATTCACGATGATTACAGACCATACAGAAAAGCATTAAGGAAAAAATGGGAATCGCCCATAACCTCCCCATCCGTAAATAATTGCTGTTCATGCCTTGGTGCGTTTTCTTCTAGTTTCTCTCTCCCACTTGAAATGTTACTAGAGTAAAAATTAGTCCATGTCAAATGGCAAAGCTGAGCCCAAAGTGACAAATTCTATGCCCTTGGCCCTTGTCGCCTATGTGCCAGAGAAAGCCACGGTTATCGCTTCCTTACCCATAACACACCCTCTCTGCATACGCAGTGCGCACGCTCCTTCCAAACCCGGCGCGTGCATCGTGCAGGGTGCCCCGCGCAGCCGTGGGCCGAGCAGAGCAGACACTGGGGTGGGAGGAGACAGCCTTAAACACGTCAACAAAGAGACACTTAATCACACATTGGGATCTGTGCAGAGGAGAAAACAGCTGGTGGGCTGGGATGGGTACTAACAGGAGTCCTGCCCAGAGAGGGTGGACAAGGAAGGCGTCTGCAAAGTGGGGAGAAAAAAGATTTAACTCCAGTCAGGGGAATCGCAGGTAGATCCGGGAGCAGAGCGACGGGCCCTGCCCTGCACCCCAGCGGCAGCAGGGATCGGCCCCTGGCCCCCTCGGTTCTTCCCCGCCCCCTGTACCCCATGGGACATGCTGCCGCACATTGAATTCATCGTTTCACCCATAAATATTCTAGGGTGAGAAACATCTAGTCTGGGAGAGCAGCCACTGCAGGGAGAGAGACCACCAGGCGGGAGCACCCGGGTCTTTTTGTGACACCGTGGGCAGCCCTGTGTTCCCTCCTTGCTTGGGGGGGCTCCTAGCTGGTGGGGAGGGTGGAGGGTGGGGCTGGAGGGGTTCGTCGCTAGTTTACACTATACACACTATACTGGCCCAGTTTTTATTGAGATAGAACATTATAACATACAGGCCGTGAGTCGGGCAGCTTGATGAATTTTCACATGTGTGCACAGCCATGCAAACGCCAGACCCAGTCAAGACAGAGAACGTTCCCAGCCCCCATTCGGGTTTTGTCTGGTCCCCCCCAGCCTGTCTTCCCCTCCCAGAAGTAACCACTACCCTGGCTCCTGGCTGCAGATTAGTGTCGACCCTCATCTAGGCGGAAGCGTGTGGTGTGAACGCGCTTGTGTCTGGCTTAACACGGCATCTGCGATTGGGCCATGGAATTGGCCGTGTGTCGGTGGCCTGTCCCTTTTCCTCGCTGAGTAGTATTCCACTGTGTGCAGGTACCTCAGTTTACTCGTCCCTCACCTGCTGTGGACGTTGGCCTTGGCTCCGGGTTTTGGCTATTATAATATGGGTGATGCCACGGTGAACATGCCTGTACTTGCTTCTTAGCACTCATCTCTCTTGGGGATAAGCCTAGCGGTGGGATTGCTGCGTCGATGGGGCAGGGGGATGTTTAATAGAAACTCCCAAACATCCCTGGTGGTCTAGTGGCTAGGATAAAAAAAGAAAAGAAAAAAGAAACTCCCGAACCATCTTGCAAAGTGGTTGCATTTCAAGAATGTTTGAACAGAGGCGATGCAGTCAGATGTCTATGTGGGGGGGGATAGGTGTGAGCGGGATTAGAAAGGACGTGCGACTGGGTGGGGGAGGGGCGGAGGGAGTGGGGCTCCCTGGGTGGGCACCCGAGCTCTGAGCCTGCCCCCGCTGCAGGCCGCCTGATCTTCGACAACCTGAAGAAATCCATCGCCTACACCCTGACCAGCAACATCCCCGAGATCACGCCCTTCCTGCTGTTCATCATGGCCAACATCCCGCTGCCCCTGGGCACCATCACCATCCTCTGCATCGACCTGGGCACCGACATGGTGAGTCCTGGCAGCCACCCCCAGGCCCTGGGAGGGCGGAGTCTCCGCTCCCCTCCTGGCTCACCTGGCCTCTCCCGCCCAGGTCCCTGCCATCTCCTTGGCCTACGAGGCTGCCGAGAGCGACATCATGAAGAGACAGCCCAGGAACCCGCGCACGGACAAGCTGGTCAATGAGAGGCTCATCAGCATGGCCTATGGGCAGATCGGTGAGGGGCCGGGGAGGTCACTCCTGCCCCGGGGCCTTCTCAGACTCAAGCCTGGGGTCCCCCAGGATGTCCTGGTGTTCAGGACATGTGGCCTGGGTCACATGGGAGAGGGGCTCCAGGTTACCCATCTGTGAAGGCCCCTCCCTGAGCCCCAACCCAGGTGGTACATTCAGGGGCTCACGGCCAGGAAGGACCCTCAGGTTGGCTCTGGGCTCCCATCTCCAGACGACCGGGCTGGGGCAGGGGGGGCTGAGGTGACCCCTTCCTCCCTGTGGGGGTCGCAAGGGGCCCCCAAGTGCGCTGGGCTGGCCGCCAGCTCCCACCTGAGCCTCTCCTCTGATCCCTTCCCTCCTCCCCCAGGAATGATCCAGGCTCTCGGTGGCTTTTTTTCCTACTTTGTGATCCTGGCAGAAAATGGCTTCTTGCCCAGCAACCTCGTGGGCATCCGGCTGAACTGGGACGACCGCACCGTCAACGACCTGGAGGACAGTTACGGGCAGCAGTGGGTGAGTGGGGCCGGGCTCCACAGTGTCACAGGGGGGCCTCCGAGTCAATGTCCCTGCCCACCACAGGGGCCTGGCTGAGCTGTCCCAGCCATTGTGGTCAGCAACTCCAATGGTCCCTCTGCCCCAGGGGCAGCAGCAAGACCCTCGCCGGGCACACGGGGCCTCCTGGTGCTCTTGGCGCTCTCTGCCCTGCCAGGCCTCCTTCCCTGCCTCTGTCTGTCCCTTCAAAGACAGAGCCGCCATCTGTCCTCCTGGGGGGCCCACGGGGTCCTTGTCCTCCTCCCTGGCCCCGTCAACCTTTCTCCTTCCTTGTACGCTTCCCTTGGGGCTATGAGCCTGAAGAAGGTCCCCCCCTGGGGACCCCATGCAAGTTGGGGGACAGACAAAGAGCATCAGTGGCAGGATGGTGGGCGGGGCTGCGGGGCTGACCGACGCCTGTGCCCTCTTCGCCACAGACGTACGAGCAGAGGAAGGTGGTGGAGTTCACGTGCCACACGGCCTTCTTCGTGAGCATCGTGGTCGTGCAGTGGGCCGATCTGATCATCTGCAAGACCCGGAGGAACTCGGTCTTCCAGCAGGGCATGAAGTGAGGGCCGGTGGCCGTCTGTCCCGTCCGCGTGTCTGTCTGTGTCCCTCCCCGTGCTCCTGCTGTGGTTTTCGCCTCTGCCCTGACTTTCTCTCCCGGGGTCACGTGTCGCCTGGGTTCTCCGTCAGTCTGTCTCGGAGGGGGAGTCCGCTGGGTCCCTCCCCAGACCTGCTTTCTCTTTTCATTCCACTGTCTTTCTGTGTCCCTCCCTATCCCTCCGTCTTTCCATCTTTACCTTTCTGCTTCGCCATTGCTCTCCCTGTCCCTGTCTCAGTCTCGCATCTTGGTGTTCCTGTCACTCTCTGTGTGTGCGCTGCTCTCTCTGTCTCTGTGAGTCTCCGCGTGTGTCTCTGGGTGTCTGCATCTCTGTCCCTGAGGGGCAGGGGGCTCTCTGGGCCCAGCCCTGCCTGTCCTGTGCCTGCAGGAACAAGATCTTGATCTTCGGGCTGTTTGAGGAGACGGCCCTGGCTGCCTTCCTGTCCTACTGCCCCGGCATGGACGTGGCCCTGCGCATGTACCCTCTCAAGTGAGTGTCCTCCCGTCGCCTGCCCCGGGAAGGGAAAAAAGGAGACCTCCCCGTGGGACATCCTCACAGGCCGGGCGTGTCTCAGCCTGGACCCAGCCCACCTCTCCTGGAGTGTCTCTGGAGCCCCTGCTCTGTGTCGGCCATTGCAGTCCCTGTTCTGATGCCACTGAGCCGCCCACACGGGGGTCCTCACGCTGGGCTGCTCTGCAGGCCCCAGACCCCAGCCAGGGCCCGGGGCACCCTCACCTGTGCGAGTGGAGGATGCTGGGCCCTGCATCCCGCTCAGGGCCTCACACTCACGCCCTCCCCTCTCCCCCTCTGCAGGCCCAGCTGGTGGTTCTGTGCCTTCCCCTACAGTTTCCTCATCTTCGTCTATGATGAAATCCGCAAACTCATCCTGCGCAGGAACCCCGGGGGTGAGGGGGCTCGGCGGGCAGGGGGGACAGGGCAGGGGGGACAGGGTGCCCAGGCAGGCGGGCAGCAGGGAGGCGCGTGGACGGCCACCCTTCTGGCTGTCCCTCCTTGCCCTTCCCAGCTCTCTGCCTACCTCTCCCGCCTCCTCTCCACCTTCCTGTGTCTCTATCCCTCTGGTTTCCCAGTTTCCTGGCTGTCTCCTTCCCTGGCTCCGCTCTGGCTCTGCTGCTCTCTGGGTCTGTCTGTCCATCTCTCACTCGGCCTCTTGCCTTTGTCTCTCCAGGTTGGGTGGAGAAAGAAACCTACTACTGACCTCAACCCCACACATCGCCGGCTCTGCCCCAGCCCCAAGCCCGGGACAGTCCCCTCCAGTGCCCCCCTTTTGTATTCTGGGGGCAGGGACCCTCCCCCCCGACAGCTGCACCTTGGCCCCCACCCCGACCCTCCCTTCCCCTGCCCCTCCCCCTCTGGCTGGCTTCTCTCCCTGTCCCCCCTTTACTCTCTGTCTCTCTCCCTCCCCCCCCAGCCACCTCCCTGGGTTCTTTTTTACACCCCCCCACCCCCGACTGATGCCATCTCTGGTTCTGGACAATTATCAAATATATCAGTGGGAGAGAAGCAGTGTGTGTGTTGTGCTTGCTGTCTGGACTGGGCTGCGGGCGGGATGATGGTGTCCCCTCTGCTGTCACTTGCTGCCATATGCAGCCCCGGGAACTTAGCCTGGCGACAGCTTGGGAGGTATGGACTCTGAGTCATCGAATCTCGGAGTTGTAGACTCCACGAAGTTAGAGCAGCCTGAATCCACCAGGCAAAGGGATTACGGAGTCAGAACGGGAGGAGGAAGAGAATCAGATGGCGGATCTGGTACTCCGTAATGTTGGGGTAGGACCCAGGGGATGATGATGGTGATCCTCTGAGTGCCCACTACGTGCTCTGCCCCCTTCTAAGCCCTCTGTGTCTATTAGCCCACTTAACCCTCACGAGGTGTGGATTAAATGTGCACAGAGAGGGGAAGTGACTTGCTCAAAGTCACACAGCTCAGAGACAAATCTGGGATTTGAACCAAGGCTGTCTGAGCTCTAGGTCACTGTGCCAGTCTCTCTCTTTTTATCGAGATAAACTTTCATACACTGAAGGCACAAATCTTAAGGGTACAGCTCAAAGATTTTTAAAATTACACCTGTGTAGCCACCACCCGGATCAAGGTATAAGACCTTTTCCTCTACCCAGAAAATTCCCTCGAGCCTCCTTCCAGTTGTCCCCACCCCGAGAGATAGCCCCCAATCTGATTCTGTCACCACACATTAGTGGCGCCTGTTTTGGATACAAATCAGACCTTACAGCACGTTGTGTCTGCGTCCGGCTCCTTGTCCTCCACGTTGCGTCTGAGTCATCCACGCCGTCACAGGTGTGGGTAGCCCGTTCCTTTCACTGCTGTGTAATATTCTACCATGTGGCTATCACACAATTCGTTTATCCGTTCTCCTGTTGAGGGACATTTGGGTTGTTTCCAGTTTGGGGGCTATTACACCTGGTGCTGCTAGACATTGGAACATTCCAGGCATGTCTTTTAACGACACGCACACACAATCTGCTGGGTGCATTCATGCCTAGGAGCGGAACTGCTGGGTCATGGATTGACTACGTTTAGCTTTCATAGAAACTGCCAGACCCTTTCCACAGCACTGTGTGCTTTTGCACGCAACAGCGTACAAACATTCCAGTCGCGCCACATCCGTGGCACCCCTAGGTATGATGAGTCCTTTTCATTTTAGCCATTCTGGCTGGGCAGCTCAACCACGTCCCCAAAGGCAGCCTGTCTAAGGCAGCCCAGGGATGCAGGTCCGCGCAGGGGCCGGGGCCGGGGCCGGGGCTGCCCACCCCTCGGTGCGGCTGTCCAGGTCGCTGAGAGTGCGCGTGAGTGTGGTGGCCATGCGAGTGTGAGGACACGCTGATGCGCAAGACAACGGTGAAGGAGAAGCTCCCGAATTGGAGGGGGAAGCAGCCAGGAGGCAGGGGCCGTGTGCACTAGGCAGCCCTCGCGACCCCAGGGCAGAGCCAGGTCCTGGCAGGGGCTGCATGAGCCCGGGCCTCTCCGAGGCAGCCCATGGATACTGCTTTATTCACCTGGTGCAGGGGACGAAACAATCCCAGTAGACAGATGGGCAGATCGCGGCCAAGAGGGGAGGGGCTTCCTTGAGGTCACACAGCCAAGACTTTGACCCAGGTTTCTGGTCATCCGTGCTAAGGTCTTCCTGCCCTCCCAGCTCCACTTCCTCGGGGAACCCAAGAGGCAGGAACGAGGCCTCAGGCTGGAGGGACCCCAGGGCCCATCTCCCGCAGTCTTCTGAGGTGCTCTCAGGTCTCCCACCATCTATCCCATGTCTTTGCTATAGAAGCCCCTCTTCCACAGTGCCCATGTCCAGGCCTCATCTGCTGAAATTCCCTTATTCAAAGTTCCCCCCATCTTCCTGCTGAGAGGGCCCCTCCACAATATCCTTGCCTCTGGACCCCGCTGTCCCCCTCCTTTGAAGCCCCATCTCTTGCCATGGCCCATGCTGTCCAGCATCTCCAGGCCTTTTCCCCGTGTCCGGCCTCTGCTCAGAATAAGGACTGGTGTTTAGTGGAATGAAATTATTTACATTCAATTCCTATAATGAAACCAAATAACTCTCACAACAAAAGTCAAACCCAGGTTTTCCAAAGCCACCATGGAAGAGGTGGCTGGGCCTCTGCCTCCAGCTCTGTCCCCAAGCTGCGTCTCCCTCGAGGCGGATCTCGCACTGGTCACCTCCTCCATCACTCGGAACGCAGGGGCTGCTCCCTCCTTAGCACTCTGGGCTAACAGCGCGTTCACACTCCTGTGATTTCCTGAAGCAAAGCCAGACCTACATTGGAAAACCAAAAGCCTAAGAGCCACAAAGGGGAAATGAACAGTAACCAGCCAATCTGATTTTCAAAGTCTGGCTCTTCCATCTTCCGCTTGGGACCCTCCCACAGGGGCCTCCCTGCCTATTTCCACCCCCAGCCCCTGTGGCAGGATCCATCTTCCTCCAGCTCCTGGGAGCGCCTTCCAGCAGGCCTCAAAGCTGGAACCCTACGTTGGCGTAGATCTTGGAAGACAGGAGCTGGGGCTACAAGAGTCACCTGGGTATTCCATGTGGGTACTCTCCCTAATTTTCTAATTTTCTAATTTTCCCACCCAGCGTTGGAAAATTAGAATCTCAGTCCATGGAAGGGAGACCAGGGTTCCCGATACTTCCACACACATTTCTTGAGGGCTGTTCTTTAGAACTCCAGCCCTGTTTCCCTACAGTTCACTCAAGGGCAGGGGCAGGCCACTGAGGAATTCGTTTAGACAGGGAAAGCCATGGTTGTGGGAACCAGGGAAAAGAAGGGGACATGCCTCAGACACCAGTCACTCCTTGTGACATGCAAGGGGCCAGCAGGCCATAACTTGTTACTGTTAACTTTGAGGAGGCTGAACTCTAGAAATTACAATCATAACATTCCTCAGAATGTAGTGGCAATAACAATGACTACCATTTACTGAGCAGTTATAAAATGTCAACACTCCTTCACGCACTTTACAAGGACCATCTAACTGAACCATCATGACCCCGAGTCTGGTCCCATTAGGATCCCCACAGTCCACATGAAGACACTGAGGTTCAGGGAGGTGACTCCGTCAAAGCCACGTAGCCTGGATTTTCTCGTGAGTCTGAATCCAGAACTTCTGTTCTTTTAGGTATAATAACTTCCTCTTTTAAAAATTCTCCACCCTCTCCTTTCTCAACTTCCCTCCCTATCCAAAGGTGTGTGTGAGGGGGTGTCCCCAGTCCTGACCCATTCATCCCTGGGAGTTCCAGGGTGGGGGGGGGCTTTGCTCCCAACCTCAGATACCCACTCCAGCAACCATGGTCCCCGCACTAGCCTCTGCCTCTCGAGGAAGGAATCAATTCCCACAAATTCTCTACAGTCTCTCTACTCAAAATGTGGTCCATGGGCAGCAGCAGCAGCATCACCTGGGCACTTAGAAATGCAAATGATGGGCTCCACCTCAGACTTGCTGAATCAGAGTATCTGGAGCTGGGGCCCAGGAATCAGTGTTTTATCAAGCCCTGCACGTGTTTTTTGTGCCCTCTAGAGTCAGAAGGACAGCTATGCACGGGCCCCATTGTGCCCTCCACGGGAGAGTACACAACGCCCGCTTCTGCCATTACAGCCCATAACGCCCTCACTCCTGACAGCCCACCTGCCCCGGTCCACGCGCCCGCGCCTGAAACTACAACTCCCACAATGCCCAGAGACGCGCATCGTCGCTTCCTGGGACTACATCTCCCAAGGTGTCTTGCGAGCCCGACCACCGTCACGGCGCCTACCCTCCCAGGCACAGGCAGGACTACAACTCCCACAATGCTCGGCGGCAGAACTACCGCCCCAGCAGCTCCCGGGCGGTGCCACGTCCGCTCCTCTGGGTGAGGCCGGGCTCCGGCGGGGCCGGAGGTGTCTGCAGGGCAGGGGGCTCGTCACCGCAGTTCTACCCCTCACAACGCAGACATGGCGGCCCAGAAGGACCAGCAGAAGGATGCCGAGGCTGAAGGGCTCAGTGCCACGTGAGCGAACCGGCTCTAACTCCCCTGCCCCGAGGCTCGGGAGTCCCGGCCCCCTCCTCTCTCCAGTCCCAGGAGTCGTGGCCCCCAAACACAGGAATCTAGGCCCCCGGTCTCCTCTTCTGGGACCCTAGAGTCGGGACCCCCATCCCCCTCCTCCCCTGGGATCCAGGTGTCTTGGGCCCCCTTCCCGGACCCCGGAGTCCGGCCTTCCGCAGCCCTCTTCTTGGGCGGGGGTCTAGGCCTCCATCCCGGTCTACCGCTGACCTGGTCGCGCCCCCACCCCCAGGACCCTGCTGCCGAAGCTGATTCCATCCGGCGCAGGCCGTGAGTGGCTGGAGCGGCGCCGCGCGACCATCCGGCCCTGGGGCACCTTCGTGGACCAGCAGCGCTTCTCCCGGCCCCGCAACCTGGGTGAGCTGTGCCAGCGCCTCGTACGCAACGTGGAGTACTACCAGAGCAACTATGTGTTCGTGTTCCTGGGCCTCATCCTGTACTGCGTGTGAGTGCCTCTCCCGCCCCGCACTCGCCTCCACCGGCCGGCCCCACCCCCATGGGTTATTTCTGCCAGACCTTGTCACCTAAGGGCCAGGTCCCTACTCCGCATCCGCCTGGCCAGGATGCAGCCTGACCAAATGTCACTTGGCCTTCCTGGCCTCCAGGATGTAACCTGCTACCCGCCGGTGTAGAAGGTCAGGGCCCCATGGCTGGCCCAGCCCCAGCTGCCTGACCGCTGCCTCCCTGCACTTCTCCAGGGTGACGTCCCCCATGTTGCTGGTGGCTCTGGCCGTCTTCTTTGGCGCCTGTTACATTCTCTATCTTCGCACGTTGCAGTCCAAGCTTGTGCTCTTCGGTGAGAAATTCCCTGCCCGGATGGATCCCTGACCCCTCAAATCCTGGTCTCATGGAATGCAAACCTCAGACCCTACACTCAAGTCCTTCTGAACCCGAGTCTGCCCAAGCCTATATGTACACTGGTTTCCCCAAACCTGATCCCTTAAAATCTCAGAAACCCCCGATGCTCCCATCCAGTCCCAGCCCCCCAAATTGCTATTCCCCAAACCCAGAATGAGATACCCCAGAACCCACCCTCCACCTGGCTGCTCTGCCTTAAACCTGCTCCTCTCCAAACCACTGTCCCCTCCCACTCCCTGCTCTGGAACCTCTCTGCGGAAAGCATCCTCTGCCGGTACCCACATTGGACACCAGGTGGCGACCTTCCACTGGCCTAGATCCGTCCCCATCCCCTTTCCTTCTTCGTGGCATGGGACCAGAAAGGTCTGGGGACTTCTCAGAGAGGGAAGCTGAGGAGTGTGGCTCATGTGTTTCCAGACTGGTAGCAAACACCCCTGGGAAGACAGGATGCCAGGGGAAATGCCCCCCCATGGGAAAGTCAAGGTTTGGAGTGGGATCAGGGAGTTGGGAATCAGACATTCAGGTAGACCCTCAGGCAAGGTTCTTCTTTGTCCGCACAAAGTTGGGCTGGGATGGAGGGGCGTGGAGAGAGCGCCTAAGCACAGCCACCGCTTGGCTTCAGCTGGCTGCTGTCACTGCAGCAGCAGATCTGAGCTTCCAGCCTTCTATTTTGTGTTTGAGACTCCTTCCTGGTCCACGTGAGTGCTGACACAGGAGAACCCTCATCTGGAATAGTGGGCGGCCGGGAGCTTCTGGGGCAGAGGGCGGACGGCGGGGGCTGCGGAAGCTGAGGAGGGTGAGGAAGGTGTGCTGTGTTCTGGGCAGCAGCAGGGACATCTGGGCCAGGACTTGGAGGGCCTTGGTAGGAGGAGTTTAGATTAGATTGTGAGGCTCCCGGATTGTGACACAGATTGTTGAGGGGCTGCAGGGGTGACTTTGGGAGAGGGCATGGAGAGCTGGAACAGCTGCCCCAATGCCATCTGTCCCCAGGCCGAGAGGTGACCCCGGCCCATCAGTACGCTCTAGCCGGAGGCATCTCCTTCCCCTTCTTCTGGCTGGCTGGTGCAGGCTCGGCTGTCTTCTGGGTGCTGGGTGAGTACAGGATCGGGGTGGGGGGGTGGGCGTGGGGCCAGGTGAGGGCGCATGGCCCTGAATGGCCGTTTTCCTGCAGGAGCCACCCTGGTGGTCATCGGCTCCCACGCTGCCTTCCACCAGATCGAGCCTGTGGACGGGGAGGAGCTGCAGATGGAGCCCGTGTGAGGCATCCCCAAGGACCTGTCGGCCCCCTGGGCCAGCTGCCCCATCCCCTGTGCTGCATGGCTCTGCTGCTTGGGCTCAAGGTGCCTGTCCCATCACAAGCCCAGGGAGGGATTCCACCTTTGAAAATAAAGCTGTTACAGTTGTCATTCATTCAGCACGTGTTCCCCAGCATCTTCTGTGGGTCTCCGAGTGGAGCTGGGACCACTGCAGAATAGGATGGTCCCGGCACGTTGGAAAGACCATCAGCGAGGCAGCCCAGCGAAACATCACAGGGTGTCAAGTGGAGACAAGTGCTAAGGAGGAGAAAGGAGTTGAGAAGGGACAGTGTGTCGGGGGTCCCTGAGACCACCCCCAGGTTTGATGATTCTCTGGGACTCAGGGCACAGCCGTACTCACAGCTGTGAGTTATGATGACGAAAGGGTGCAAACAAAGCCAAGTCAGCAAAAGGAAAGGCCACCTGGGGTGAACTCAGGAGGAAACCACCCCAAGCCTCCCAGAGTCCCCACCCGGCAGAGTCACACGGGACGTGCCTGATTCCTCTAGCAATGGATCGTGACAAGACCTGTGAAAGGTCAAGCAGGGAAGCTCCTTGGTCCCAGTGCCCAGGGTTTTACTGGGGTGACTGCGTAGGCACCTTCTGTCTAGCACGGGCCAAAATGCCAGGCTCCCAGTGCTCGGCATAAAGGATATTGTTGGCACAACAGTCTAGACGCAGTGAGCTGCTCTTACCAGGGAATAAGAACCACTCCCCAACCAAATCCAAATTCCCAGCCACCAGCCAAGGGCCAGCTGTGTGCACAGGCCTGTCTAAGGACGGCAGACTGGGGCCTGCTATGTTAACTCTTCCCTGCAAAGAGAAATTTCTTTCAATTTTTTTTCCTATTTTTTTAGTAGAGACAGGGTCTCGCTCTTGCTCAGGCTGGTCTCAAACTCCTGAGCTCAAATGATCCACCCACCTCGACCTCCCAGAATGCTAGGATTACAGGCGTGAGCCACCACGCCTGGCCATGCACAGAGAAATTTCTGGAGTGAACTGCAGGTTAAAGAGGCTGGCCAGAGAAGTCTTCCCTGAGGTGACATTGAGTAAAGGCCTAAACTGAGAGAGGGAACAGCCTCAAATCTTTTGGAGGAGAAAGTTCTGGGCAGAGGAAGCTGTGGTGCAAAGGCCCAGAGATGGCAGCAGGCCAGGAGGCTTGAGGGCAGCGAGGAAGCCCCTGTGGCCAGAGCAGATGAACGACGGGACGGTGTGGGGAACGAGGGGGGCCTTGTGGGCCACGGTGAGGGCTTTGGAAGACCCTCTATACCGTTACATGAACATACGGAAACGCTGACAAAAGAGAAAGAAACTTGGCAGGGAAAGCGCTAGGCAGATAAAGACGACAAAGTGAGGTGGCTGAAAGGGCCTGAGGAGCTACTTTAGCTGGGGCTGGTCTGGGCAGGGAGCTCTCTGAGCAGGTGGCATTTCTGTGAGCCTTGCAGAAGAGCCACAGGTGCAGTCTCCTAAGCAGAGGGACAGCAAGTGGCAAGGCCTTGAGATTTGCCTCGCCCCCCCCCGCCACTGCCGCCACCTCTCCAACCTCGTGTCTCATCACCAAGACTCACCCGCTCCTCTGTAATTCTTTTTTTTTTTTTTTTTT
>CAUYRT010103032.1:0-12090 GCA_963574885.1 Lepilemur ruficaudatus | reverse complement strand
GGGGAGCGGAATTAGGGGTCTCAATAGGGGAAAGGAATTCCTCTAAAATTGATTTATGTGATTAACTGTACACCTCGGTAAATTCACTGAAAATCATTTAATTGTACACTTAAAATGGAGTAAAGGCATGATATGTAAAGTTTACTTCAATAAAGAAAAAAATAAAAAAAGAATATATAAACATATTAATGCTTAATATTTCAAAGTGGTAGCATTACAAATTTTTATTTTCTCCTTTACATATTTTATATTTTTCAAATTTTCCAAAGAATATCTATCACTTTTATAACCAGGAAAGAAAAGCTGTTACCTTTAAAATAACTTTCATCCAAAAAATAATACATTCTATGAAAACTCAAATTGGTGCTATAAATGTATACGTGTTTGTAACAATCTTTCTTACATAGTCAGACTTGTCCAACCCTCCAGCCAAAAAATAAAAATAGTACACAAAATAAACAAAAAATAAGTTAGGTTTTATGTTAACATATAATGGTTTTTAACATCACTTTAAAATGATCAATGAATTCATAATTATTTTAAAATTTGTCAGTTTCATTTGTTTTTAGAGTCAATATTGAGAGAGAAAATCCACATGAGCTAAAGCTTTTTCCAGAACTCAATAATTTTGAACACATTAAAGTGAAACCAAAAGTTTATGAACTGCTGCTGAGTTTCCTCTACCCTCAATTAATCTCTTCTTTCTATGTTTTACCTTTGGGTGGCTGGATCTTATTTACGAGGTACACATTAAATCTTTTTCTTCTATTTTGTTCACAAACCCTATTACTTCCCTTACTCTCAGGCTCCCTCAAGGGGCACACCCACAGAGGTTTTACCAACTCATTTATGCTCAGGGACACATGAAGCTAGAAGAAAATGAAGAAACAGGGCTGGTGTAAGAGAAAGAACGCTAGATGTATTCCACAGACGTGGGCTCTGATCCCTTCACCAGGAGCACAAATTAATGCCCCTTGTCTGTAAAATGACAAAGGAGATGAATTATTTTCAGACTGCATTGCACAGAGCTTTATGGTTCTGAAGGTATGACAATGATTCCAACAGGTGAGTGAGGAGATTATGCGGGTAGATTTACTCCTATCCTGTTTCAACCAAGCAGAGCCACTTTCAAACCATCTTACATATAAGAGTTCAAGGTGAGACCTCATTTGATAAAGGGGGGTTTGCAAACAAGTTTGGAAGTCACTGGACTAGATAATTCCCGAGGACCCTTCTAGCCTTAACTTCACAGAAGAGCATCGGCTCCCTGTAAGAAAATGTGTTACCTCTACTAAAATAACATAATTTGTTTTCTGTTCTATACTTTGAGAGTTAAGGAGAGACCTCAAACGAATTTGAGATGGAAGCTGTGCACAGATCATATGTGAAGAGGACAGGGAGAGAATTTCCCTGTGCTCTGCTTGTGATCCGTGCTTCTTCAACCTTTGAACACAACCCTCCGACCTCAGTTTCTCTCCAACACTTGGCTACACTCTCTCTAATGGGGCCGCTGAATTCCAAAGCATTTTTACCTTGATCTGATAGAACATGATGGAATAGCAAATTTAGGAACCTGTCCGAGGATGCTTCTTTTCTCCACTGGAGTTTATGGAGCATTGGCTTTGCTATTGAGATGGGGCAGGGGCGGGGGGTGGCCGAAAGAGACCTGCAAGATCTCAGGTGAATCACAGTAACAAAATATTGCAATGAAGTAGCATCTTTTTAACTTTTAGGAGTTTTTCTTGTATAGTATCTCCGTTTTATTTTCCTCAGCTCGATAAAGTACTTAAACAAGATACTCTCTCCACTTGACAACTTCACAAATTGAACCATGGAGATGTGGAAAAACCTTTGTGAATTCATTAGCAATAAAAGAGACAGAGTTACAATGCAAGAATTTTTACTCACCACCGGAGTCCTTTGTTTTACATTTGGGAGAATGGGTTTCTTTCCAAACCTAGGATGTGGCCTTGGAATATGGTTTCACATGAAATATTTCCTGAAGAAATAACTGTCAGGGACAGAGCATTTCTGTTTTATATCTGGCCTACTTTCCATCTGCTACCCCAAGAATCTAGCTCCCTCATCCCTCTTTTTTTTTTTTGTCAGTAAGCATCTTACTTAAGTGAAATAAATGTTGAGTAAGCTATGATAATCATTTTCATGCGAGAGAGGCTGTACTTTTTCATTTCCATCTTATAGTTTTAATTACACTTGAAAAAGACCTAGCATTTTAAAATGTGTATAGTTCTAAAATGTAAAGGAACTGCATGATCTTACTGTCATAGGTTTCCCATGGAAGGAGGCAAAACAGAGGACACTTTATGCTGATTTTAATTCCAGATAACATAGTGTTTGAGTTCATTTTCTTTAAAATTTGGAACAATATCATTTACATTTCTATCCTCTGCAACCCTTTTAAAGACAGTAGCAATTTTGTTAAAAACAAAATCATAAGGTTTAAAAGCCTTTAATGAAAAGTTGTTCACAGAGATTTTAAGAGATTTTTCTCATCAATCACAGCAGTGCCACTTTCAAGATGTGCTTTCCAATACAGCTCTCTGCAAATTTATGACATACTCTATAGTTTGATTTTCCTCTCACGTAATGAGTGCTCAATTTTTCACTTGGATCATGAAAAAAAAACTTGAAAGATAAACTGCATTATGCAATTCAGATTCCACACCATTTGCTGTTCCACAGAAACTATGAATGGGTTAGTCATTTCCTACAATTATTAATGACCTTAATGTAATTGCTTGATGAAAGTCATACTATACCAGTCAGTTATTTTGGGGGTCTTTTGGGAATTCTTTCTTTTTTGTTTCTTTGGACCAGTTCTACTGTGAACTAAATTAGTTAGTGTTTAATGTCTGCTCTTTCAGCTTTAAGTTACATACAACCCATTTCTGTGCGCTTATCTGGGAACAATCCATTACTGACTTAGTTTGGAATAGACACATAATGTACTAATCTTAGTCATCAGAAATATGCCCTACTTAGAGAAATTTTCTGTTCACTTTATTTCTCAAATGCACAGACCACTTTGAACAGTCCTTATCTACAAACAACAGAAAGGAGTAGTTTCACACTCTAAGAATTCATCATAAGCCTCTAGAGGATTTGACATATCCTTGTGCATCTAACTTAGCTGCCTGAAGTAAATTTCAGCATTAACTCTTAGATGATGAAATGAAACTCATCCACCCATTTACTTGCATAGTTTGAAGATTATAACAACCCTGATGGTTCTAGTTTGGGAGGAAAAAATATGGCCTCAATTGCTGATCTGACACAAAACAAAACTACTTCAAATTCTGCAAAGGCTTATGGGCAACTAGATTTGAAATGGATATGAATTATTGCTTCCCTGTAACAACTTTATCTTAATTTCTCACTTTTATTTTCTTTATTCACTTCTCTTCCCCTTTTACAGAATCCCCAGCTTCCTTTGGCCAATCTGCTGCTATATACAAGCGCGCGCGCGCACACACACACACACACACACACACACACCATGTACATTTCCATGGGTGACCCTGACACTTTTAGGAACAAGGCATTACCTCCTTTTTTTCCACATTGCTTCTCTTCCTCATTGTTCTACAGAAATATAATCTAGAGAATGAAAAGACAAAATGTATCTGACCGAATATTCCATCATCTGGAAAGATTGCCTGGACTCTACCGGAAGATCATCTTAACTTTTATAAGGGGAGAAAAAGGAAGAAAAGTACTTCTTTCTCTGGAGAAGTAGAGTTTTAAATAGAACTTTTTGTTTCCTGTGTTTTTGGTAGACTCCTCATCAGGTAGCCACAATGGATCTCTTCTAGCATAGTCTTATTTTCTCTCCGTATTAACAATGGAATGTTAAATCTGGTATGTGAAAGGAGTGACATTATCACAGAAAACTGGAAGAGCCTTCCTCCTTGTCCCAAGATGAATTAACTCTTTTATGTATCCTAGAAAATACCACGGATTCAATGCTACTGTTCTGATTTGTTTCGATTTATTTTAAGTAATAATAATATTATAATATTTTGGAAAGGCATCAACCCAAGGGGGAGGACTGTTAAAGATCAAGTACTAAGGATGTGTTGGTCTTAGAGCTATTTGCAACACACCAGCTTATGCCTGTCTATATTTGAAAAGAAAGATCTACACTTAGCCAGGGGAAGAAGATAGACTGGAAGTAGCTGTCATCTACATTTGGTGATATATTAGTCAGGGCTCTACAGAGAAATAGAGAAACACAGTCAAAGGGAAAGAGAGAGAGAGAGAGAGAGAGAGAGAGATACAGAGATACAGAGAGAAAGAGAGATCTTTTAAGGAATTGGTTCACATTGGCTCACATGATTGTAAGGGCTGGTAAGTCCAAAATTTGCAGGGTAGGCTGGCAGGCTGGGGACCCAGAGAAAAGTTGATAATGTTGCAGCCTTGAGTCCAAAGGCAGTCTGAGGCAGAATTTCTTCTCTCTCTTCAAATGACCTCTTAAGACATTCAACTGATTGAAGGATAGTCTGCTTTACCCCAAGTCTACTGATTTAAATGTTAATCACATCTAAAAATATACCTTTCACAGCAACATCTTGACTGGTATTTGACCAAACAACTGGATGCCATAGCCTAGCCAAATTGACATCATATAAAATTAGCCATCACAGGTGGATTTCATAATACAGTGGCACTTACGTTCTTGCTATAAATTCACCACTGCTAGGCATCTAATAAATGTGATGTCAGCTAATCTGCTGTACAGCTATGGTAATGTGGAAATGATCAGTACCATAATGATCTCTTTATAGGCATGCAAGAAGGCCACACAAAGAATGAATATACATTGTCAGTGTTCACCTTCCTGGAAGCACAAAACTATGTGACATAGCCTTTTGCATTTCTGAAAGCCTTTTGCTTTCTGAATCCACTGTGTATCATTGAAGACATGATTTCTGCCCCATTATCATTTTAAAGCAGTGAAATCACATTTTGGAGGTGGGGGGTTTTCTGAATCCTTTCTTCAGATGAAATGTTTGGAAGTATAACAACGAAATGGAGCTGATATGGTTCAAATGTTTGACCCCTCCAAATCTCATGTTAAAATTTGATCCCTAACATTGGAAGTGGGGATGGGTGGGAGTTTTTGAGTCACAGGGCAGATTCTTCAAGCATGGCTTGGTGCCATCCTTGTGGTAACAGGAGAGCTGGTTATTCAAAAGAGCCTGGCACCTCCCACCTCTCTCTGTGGCTTCTTCTCTCACCCTGTGACACACCTGCTCCCCCTTCACCTTCTGCCTTGATTGAAAATTCTCTGAAGCCCTCACCAGAAACAGATGCTGGTGCAATGATGCTTCTTGTACAAACTGCAGAACTGTGAGCCAAATAAACCTCTTTTCTTTATAAATTGCCCAGGCTCGGGTATTTTCTTTATAGCAACGCAAAGCAGACTAACACAGGAGCAACAACAGTGCTCTGATGCAAGCGGATTCTTCACTACTGGCCCTCAACCCCACCCCCACCATTTTAAAACAATACACCACACTGCAGATATAAGGAAAGATCTTGTTTTTCTGTAGTTCTGACAGTATCAACTCTTCACAACCAAACCAGGAAGAAAGATAAACTTTTCTCTGACAACTTGAAACAGTTATTGTGAAACTTTTGCTTTATAAACTAGCATTTCATGGTTGCCATTATTTGTGGCCTCATTGGTTCCAATTTATTCTTCTATCCTTCACCAAGGCCAATTACGTGCCTTCTCCAGCCATCACACATTGCTGTGGTGAACAAGACTCTGACTTAAAAAGTGAGGCTGTCAATGAAATAGCCTCTTAGGTCTTCTCCCTCTGACTTACGGGGAGGGAGAGTTCCAGGGAAACACAATGAGAAGAGAAATGGCAGAGGAGACACAGGTGGGGAGGTCACAGTGTGGAGTTACTGCATGGTGGTGGACGTTTGTGTTGACAATAAAGAGTCAAAACCAATTTAATTTATAGCCAGTAGCCTCTCTTCAAGAGAGCAGAGAAGTATTTTACAAAGCTTCCAGGTGGATCTGTTAACATTTTTCAAAAAGAGTTTACAGTGCACCATACGGGCAAAAGTTAGTTTGAGAAAACTTTATTTACATAAAACTCTGAGAGTGCTGGTTAAATAATGCACTTATTTACATGACTTTTTAACAGTCATCTATGAAAATGCTTTATTTTTCCCGTCAAGTTCAATTTCAGAACTTGTAACACTGCAGTGCCCGTCTTTGAAAACAGTATTTTCTCTAACTATAGTGACTCTCACTTTAGTTACAGAAAAGCAAGCGTATATACAAGGGGTTAACTGTAATTAAAATAAAGGAAATAACAACATAATAATCATCATCTAACAGTTATTAAATGCTTCCTCTGGGTCAGCACTGATCTAAGCATTTTACAGTAAGACATTATTTAACCTTCCAACAGCTCTCCGCGGTAGGAAATACTCTTCCCATTTTGCTGCTAAGGAAACAAAAGAATAGGCAGTTTGGAAATTTAAGATTGAACTACTGATATGAGGAGAGACAAAATCAACATGCAGGCTGTCTGGCAATGAACTCCATGCTCAGGTACTCAATGGCATGGAGTACGCTGCATCCAGTGTACTCAGAAAAGCCTTGTGGGTGAAGTGGTTCTTAGTGAGTGACGGAGCAAGGAGGATGGAGAAGTAGCAGGAAGGCAAGAAGCGTTACATAGTAAAAAACAGCAAAGCCCTCAAGGAAAAAGGTGCAAACGGGGACTGTGAAAAGACTTCTCAGGCTGGAGTGAGATACTCATGGGGAGTTTCTCCCTGCAAGGAGCTGGGGGTAAAAAAAAGGAATAGCCAGTGGATGGAAGATATCAATTCAAGTCCAAGTTTGTCACTTAAATCCAAGGGGGCTAATGGAATCCATTGGAAGCTCTGAGTTTGGGAAGTTACAATGGAAAAGACTTGGGAGAAGGAAATGATCCTGGCAACTTGGTACATAGAGTGAGCAGAAGCTGATTTGAGGAAAGATCTGGACTGTGCCAATTCCTTCCCTGAATGATTTTTGCTCTAAGAACATGGGTTAAGGTTTACATAAATTTTCTTGCAGCCCAGTAAGGCTCATTTCCCACACTATGCACCAAGGGGCCCCAGGGCACCTCAGGGGACTCACAGGGGCACAGCAGAATATTTTAAATTTTCAAGGGAAACAAGACAATATTTAATATCTGTCAGACACAGGCAAATTATTAGCTTAAGGACATTCATGGTTTTAACATTGGGTTATACTTCATTCCTCTTAATGATGTCATGTCTTTGATCTTTGAGAATTCGAGCTTTCTGAGTTGCTGTGATTAAAAAAAGAAGTAGCAAGCAGGAGTCAACATGAAAGAGGAAATAAAGGTTTCAAGGTTGGAGAAGCTGAGCAGAACCCAAGAGGTGCATACATCCAAACCATTAGTAAACAATTGTGGTTATTTAAGAAGGAAATAAAATATAACTTTTTCCAGTGTGTGCGTTTGTGTGTGTGCATCTGTACACGTATGAAAATATTTCTAAGACACCAAGGGTACTGTGTTAGTTTGTTTGGGATGCTATAACAAAACACCATAAACTGGGTGGCTTCAAAACAACAGAACTTTATTTCTCACAGTTCTCAAGACTGGGGAGTCCAAAATCAAGGTGCCAGCGGATTCAGTGTGTGCTGAGGGCCCACTTTGTGGTTCATAGATGGCTCCTTCTTGCCATGAGCTCACATGGTGAAGAGGGAACAAGCTCTCTTGGCCGCTTTTGTAAGGGCACTAATTCCATTCTTGATAGCTCTGCCCTCACAATCTAATCACCTCCCACTTCCTAATATCATCATGTTAGGGATCAGGATTTCAACATATCATTTTCTTGGGGGGTTCACAGATATTCAGAACATAGCAAGAACCATGACATGAGAGTTTGCAATCCTCTATTATAGAAATTATGGCTACATTTGGTATCTGCTACCAATTGAAGAATGGATTTCAAAGTGTGCTAAATCTGTAGTTTTCCTCCGATGTCTGTGTATGAAGGAGAGAAAGAGCATGTGTGAAAGAGCAAAATTGAGAGAGAGAAAGAGAGTTCCACATGCATTTTGACTGTATAATGCTTGTTTTATTTTTTAAAGAAGACTTTTAAGTTTAAAAAGCATAGTGATATTCAATCTTACCTCAAAATCTCCTGCTCCTTCCTTCCTTAGACTACACCACCATCCTAAGAATGATGTTACTCTCAAATCAGAAACTTAATCATCATCCTTTATTTTTTTATCTCTGCTATTCAACACAATGAGACTATTGCCGAATCTTGTTGCATCCGCTAACATCTAGCTCAAGTCCATCCACTTCTCCCTGCCTCCACGGCTACCCCCTTGCCAAACCACCTTTCATTCTACAACCTTGATGACTACAACAGCCTCCAACAGGTCTTCCTGCATTCATCCTCCCCTCTTTCTGTTCTCAGCAAAACAGCCTCAATAATCTTTTGAAAAGATAAATGAAATCAGGTGTTCCCTTTTTTAAAACCTTTAGTAACTTTTTGTTTTGCTTTATGTCAAAAAAAAAATTAAGGTATTGACGATGACTTAAACAAATCCTACATGATTTCCTCTTCTCTACCTCTCTGACCTCATCCAGATTTGCATCATGCCCTCAGAATTCCATGTTCTGGCTCGGGCTTCCTTCAGTTTCCTGAAGACACTGAGCTCTTCTCCATGCTCCCAACATCACCACCAATGTGTCTGCCTCATTTCTTCCTTTAGGCAACTACTTGACTGTGAATTCCTCAACAAAATTTTCTCTGACCACACTGCCTTAAGTAGAACCTTTCCATGCAGTCTTAGGCACAAATACTCTCGTGGCCTGAACTAGTCACAGTTTTTATTTACAGTTGCCCATTGCTTCTTTATTTGCTTGCCAGGCTTCACTAAACTAGAAAGCTCTGCTGGGGTCGGTGGCGGGTCTTTGTATTCATCAGTGTATACCTAGTATCTAGCATCTAGCAGCATCTCTGGCATTCAGTAGATGCTCAATAATAATCATGGAATAAATGAATAAACAAATGAGGGGATGGGAGACGTACTCCCTTCTATCAGATGTGTGGTTTAGGATGTGGGGTGGTTGCTTGATCTGTTTACTCTGTTGGCCATTTTATCTAGCTTGGTCTCCCGGCTCTTGGCACCAGCATCACCAGCTAAATGATATTTAAAGGTGACTCAATAGGGTTATAAGCTAAAGTTAAATTTAAAGACACAGACAAGGAAGTAGAGTTCATTTTTTCTCTGAATAACTCTCCAAATCCCCTAACTTTGTGAGTACAAATGAATTAAGAGTTCAGATTGCTTTCCTTGGATTACTCTTTCTTTTTCCTGTCCGAAAAACATGGCTATTTTTAATACTTCCTAAATGATTTGAATATTCACCATGTATAAGAGACTTCTTGAGCAACTATTTCTTTTGTGCTAAAAATGTTATCCTGGTTTTTCTATTTATAGACATTGCACCAATGATGTTTATATGAATGACACAGGAGCAGGGTTTCTTGGGATATCTGCTACTTACATCACAAAGGATGTTGCAAAATAATATTTCAGTTTTCTAAAAGTAAATCTTATCTCCAAACATCCAAAAATCCACTCTATTAAAAATGTTATTATGCTTTAAAATCCTGGGGAAAAACCTTCATGTTGTTTGTGAAAATGATAAGAAATTTGTGCACAAATACACCATAACAGTCAGAAAGGGATTTTGAAAGAACATGCATTTGCACTACATGTTTTCAAGGTGTTTTATTCATTTCACTTTTTTAATCTTAGTGAAGTATGTGTGTATTATAATTAATTTAACATTTTCTAAGTATATAAAAACTTATTTATTAAATACTAGGAGTCAGACTCCATAGTAAATACCAAAGAGAAAAGAAAGCCACCTAAGATCTGGTTCCCAACCACTGGGAGTTTACACTCTACCTGGAAAGGTTAGATATATATTAATACATGCATGGTTATATTATGATGTCATTTGGAATAAGATCTATATTCACAGAACATATAATTAGTGCCATAGAACTAAAATGCTGGGAATGGTGGGATTTTTCTTTTAATTAATAAAAATGCCATGGAAAATATAGAATGCTTACTGGTCCTTGAAGCATGGAGTTCAGGCTGGACGCGGTGGCTCATGCCTGTAATCCTAGCACTCTGGGAGGCCGAGGCAGGTGGATCACTCAAGTTCAGGAGTTCGAAACCAGCCTGAGCAAGAGTGAGATCCCGTCTCTACTGAAAAATAGAAAGACATTAATTGGTTAACTAAAAATATATAGAAAAAATTAGCTTGGCATGGTGGCGCATGCCTGTAGTCCCAGCTACTCGGGAGGCTGAGGCAGGAGGATTGCTTGAGCCCAAGAGTTGGAGGTTGCTATGAGCTAGTCTGATGCCACGGCACTCTAGCCCGGGCAACAGAGTGAGACTGTCTCAAAAAAAAAAAAATTCATTTCAGAGTATTACAGGGGTACAAACATTTGGTTACATACATTGCCTTTGCATTGCCCAACAAGCATGCCCATCCCTCAGATATCATGCCCATCAGTTAGGTGTGGTGCCCATCCCCTTCTCCCCGCTCCTACCGGCCCAACATTCTATTAATATAAATGTCACTTCCCATATGCACACATTAGTGTTGCTCAATTAGTACCGCTTTAAAGGTGTGTACATGTGGTGTTTGTTTTTCCATTCTTGTGATACTTCACCTAAAAGAAGGAGCTCCAGCTCCAACAAGGATAAAACAATAAGTAGTTAAACAGATTTTTTATGGCTGAGTAGTACTCCATGGTATACATATACCACATTTTTTAATCCACTCATGTATTGATGGGCACTTGGGTTGTTTCCACATCTTTGCAATTGTGAATTGTGCTGCTATAAACATCTACCTGTAGATGTCTTTTTTATAGAATGTCTTTTGTTTCCTTTGGGTAGATACCCAGTAGTGAGAATGCTGGATCAAGTGGTAATTCTACTTTTAGTTCTTTGAGGTATCTCCATACAACTTTCCATAAGCAAAGAAGAACAAATTGGGAGGCATCAATTTACCAGACTTCAAGCTATACTACAAGGCTATAGTAACCGAAATAGTATGTTACTGGAAAGAAAACAGAGACATAGATCTATGGATCAGGACAGAGAACCCAGATATAAAACCATCCTCATATAGCCGTCTGATTTTTGACAAAGCAGACAAAAACCTACACTGGGGAAAAGAATCCTTATTCAATAAATGGTGCTGGGAAAATTGGATAGCCACATGTAGAAGATTGAAACAGGATCCACAACTCTCACGTCTCACATAAATCAACTCATGAAGGATAACAAACTTATACCTAAAGCATGAAACCACAAGAATTCTAGAAGAAAATGTTGGAAAAACTCATATAATCATAGGCCTAGGCAAAGAATTTATGAAGAAGACCCCAAAAGCAATCGCTGCAACAGCAAAAATAAATAAATGGGACCTGATCAAATTAAAAAGCTTCTGCACAGAAAGAAATTATCACTAGAGCAAATATACAACCTACAGAATGGAAGAAAATATTTGCATGCTGTATATCCCATAAAGGGCTGATAATAGATTCTTTACAGAACTCAGGAAAATCAGCAAGAAAAAAATCAAACAACCCCATTAAAAAGTCAGAAAAAGACATGAACAGAAACTTCAAAAGATGATAGACTAATGGACAAAAAACATATGAAAAAATGCTCAACGTCTCTAATCAACAGGGAAATGCAAATCAAAACCACAATGAGATATCACTTAACTCCAATGAGAATGGCTTTTATCAAAAAGTCCCATAACAACAAATGCTGGCGTGGATGCGGAGAGATGGAAACACTCACACACTCCTTGTGGCACTGCAAACTAGTGAAGCCTCTATAGATTTCTTTCTTTTTTTTTTCTTTTTCTTTTTTTTTTTTTTTGAGACAGAGTCTCACTCTGTTGCCCGGGCTAGAGTGCCATGGCATCAGACTAGCTCACAGCAACCTCAAACTCCCGGGCTCAAACAATCCTTCTGCCTCAG
>CAUYRT010103030.1:0-11136 GCA_963574885.1 Lepilemur ruficaudatus | reverse complement strand
CAGCCTGAGCAAGAGCGAGACCCCGTCTCTACTAAAAATAGAAAGAAATTAGGCAAACAACAAAAAATATATAGAAAAAATTAGCCAGGCATGGTGGCACATGCCTGTAGTCCCAGCTACTCGGGAGGCTGAGGCAGGAGGCTCACTTGAGCACAGGAGTGTGAGGTTGCTGTGAGCTAGGCTGATGCCACGGCACTCACTCTAGCCTGGGAAGGGAGTGAGACTCTGTCTCAAAAAAAAAAAAAAGAAACCACTGAATCATGCTAGTTAATATATATGCCACTTCACATGCTTAGCATTTTTTGTGGTGAGAACATTTAGGACCTAATCTTTCAGTGATTTTCAAGTATATAATACATTATTATTAACTTTAGTCACCATGCTATAAAATAGATCCCCAGAATTTATTCATCCCAACTGAAACCATTTAGCTAACATGGCTCCATGCCTCCCCACCCCGCCACCACCCAGCCCCTGGCAACCACCATTCTGCTTTCCGCTTCTGTGAGTTTGACTTTTTTAGAGGCAAGGATGTGGAGAGAAGGGAAATCTTGTACACTCTTGGTGGGAATGTAAATCAGTACAGCTATTGTGGAAAACAGTATGGAGGTTCCTCAAAAAAAAAAAAAATAAAATGCAAATAGAACTACCATATGATCCAGCAATCCCACCTCTGGTTATACATCCAAAGGAAATGAAATCAGTTTGTCAAAGAGAGATCTACACTCCCCTGCTCATTGCAGAACTATTCACAATGTCCAAGGTATGGAATCAACCAAAGTATCCATTGACAGATGAATGGATACAGAAAATGTGGTACACATACACAACGGAATACTATTCAGCCTTAAAAAAGAAGAAAATCTCATCATTTGCAAAAACACATATGAGTTTGGAGGACACTATGCTTAGTGAAATAAGACAGATGCAGAAAGACAGAAATACAACATAATTTCACTTATTTATTTATTTTTAGATAATGGTAGAATCCCAAAATGTCAGAGCTGAAAGGAGCTTTAGGAACTGTCACATTCAACCCTCTTACTTGACAGTGGATGGAACTCTAGCCCAGAAAGGGGAAGAGACTCCTAGATCCCTGAGTAGATATTTCCCTGCAAACTGGGGACTCTCTAGATCTGCTGTATACTCAAATGATGAACTATGGCCCTGAGACAGGGCAAGCCAGCAGATGGCCATTCAGTTCAGCTCCCAGGGTGTAGTTTTCTGAGTGTCTCTCTGCTTCCTGTTGAAAGGGTCTTGTTGCAAGCCTTATCTTCCTGCCCAGATGCCCCGGACCCTTGGGCATCAGCTTCTTGTGCTTCCTGAGCCCTCTTGGCTTCCTGTCTTGGCCGTCCTAGGAGGCATCTTCCAGGACTTACCCTGGGATCCACCCTTGGCTGGGGACTGTGCTCTTGACCCTCCCACTCCCTGGAGCCCTCACCCTCCCTCCCCACTCACTGCCTACCGGAGACACCCCTAGGCATTGCTAGTTCTCCAGATTGACTTGGAGTTGGCTTTCAGTCAACATTTTAGGAGGGAGTCTCCAGCATAAAAAACAGGGAGAATGGGGAATATATTCTTCAAGGCAGTAAGGTACCAGGTAAGGATGGTACTTTGGTCCACCAGATTCTCCTCTCAGCCTGACCCCAGAGCCTGAGGGATGGTTGTTAACATTCTGGTTTTTTTTTGAGACAGAGTCTCAACTCTGTTGCCCGGGCTAAAGTGCCGTGGCGTCAGCCTAGCTCACAGCAACCTCAAACTCCTGGACTCAAGCAATCCTCCTGCCTCAGCCTCCTGAGTAGCTGGGACTACAGGCACGCACCACCATGCCCGGCTAATTTTTTCTATATATTTTTAGTTGGCCAATTAATTTGTTTCTATTTTTAGTAGAGACAGGGTATCACTCTTGCTCAGGCTGGTTTCAAATTCCTGACCTTGAGTGATCCACCGGCCTCGGCCTCCCAGAGTGCTAGGATTACAGGCATGAGCCACCAGGCCCGGCCCGTTGTTAACATCCTTGTTGCTGGAACGTTTCATGCCTGCTGGAGAGTCTGCCCAGCCCAGATTGGGAGGAGTCTGTGGGTAACTGTCCTCAGCACCCAGCTGTTGGCACCAGGCTTCTGCGGTGGATGGGGATGTCTCCGTTGGGCAGGCTGGACAGAGGCCTCTGATGCTCCCCACCCCTCAGGTCCCTCTGATTGCCACCCAGGCCCAGGAGGCTTAGGGCCACCCAGAATGACAGAGCTGAGGAGATTTTAGGAGCCATTACTGCTTCCTGTCAAAGGGCAGGAAGACCAAGTGTCCCCAAGTCCCAAGGTTTGTTAGTAACTCAGCCAGAGCAGGAGCGATTGCTTTTGCCTTTCAGGGCGTGAGGCGCCATTGCCAACACAACCTCCATGACCTCATGGCTCCATGAGGTTAGCAAAACAGGCAGATCACCCCTCTCTCCCAGATGTGGAAAGAGTCCTGTCCAGCGGTCTGATACCAGACTCCTCGGACCCTCTTGGGTTTGCAGTATTCCCTGGAGGGCTGCTGAGGGACCTGGCGGACCAGGTTCCAGACCAGCACTGCCAGGACCTTTCTAGGGTAGCCTGTCCCGTTCTGTGTTTCAGGATCTTGGCTTCTTCAAGGGCTTGCATATAAAGTGGGTGGCTGGGAATTACAAAGTCCTTTCAGCTGTGAAAAACAACAGAATTGCTGTGTGTTATTCTGAATGCCTGAGAGTCGCTTGGGGATGAAGAGGGCGAGGGGGTGGTTTGCGTACGGAGAGTGACCTACGCTCAGCTGCTCACGATTGTGTTCTGTTTTTCTCCTGCTCCTCTCAGCGTCCTAATTCCATGACTCTAAAATGAAACATTCTGCTGTCCGATTGTAACCTTTCTAATGGAGGGTTTGAGCTAGGGGCTCCAAGAAAAAATGAATCGTAGGTTCAGTCGCTGTTTGAACCTGCACGTTGCCCAGTGGAGGGCGGGACTGGGGGAGGTGGCTGGAACCCACAGTCTGCTTAGGTTTGATCAACTGACGCAGCCCACCTGCCAGCTCAGCCAGCCCCTGGAGAGTCACAAGCAGGTTTTAAAAATTCCAACGAGAACAAAGCTCAAACTAAATAAGCCGTGGCAGCCGGAACAGAGCTTCTGTCTTACCGTAGAAAGGTAATTGCGGAGCTGGCTCTGACCCAGTGCAGAGCAGCCGGGACGTTCTTTAATGACAAAGGGAGCCATTCACGTAACCCTGCTAACGAGGACTTAGGGATTGGTGGGTGAGGGCGCAGCCGGACCTTCCACAGTAAACATTTTCCTTCTGGAATCAGCTCCTGTCCTAACACCAGCTCTGGGCTTCCTGCGATGTCCTCTCAGAAATGATTCAGAGCCCGCTTTCTGAGAGCATTAATGCTCTCTCTCTCTTCCCTTCACCCTGGAGCAAACACAGCAGTCTGACGCTGGAATTTAATACCCAGTAAAGCTTTCGGGTTCAAGAATAAAAAGGCAGCGCTGTAAACAGCACTCAAACCTCACATCCAGCAGCAGGCTGTAAACAGCACTCAAACCTCACATCCAGCAGCAGCCACTTCGGCCGGGGCTAAAGGGGGTGGGGAAGAGGGAGAGGAAGTGCCACCGTGTCCCCATCTGGGGAGCCACGCTGCATCTTGCCCTCTGCAGGGGCTGTGGCAGGGCCGAGGGTGGCTCTGTGAGGCTCCCGGGATGCGGATTTCCTAGTTCTGCGAGCCTAGGGCCAGCTGATTCGCTCGCTTCTCACAAAGGTTGGAAACCCGCCCCAAGGTTGGTGGTCCCGAGCCGGCGACCGGGGAGAACTTCTGTCACTATTCCACTGCCCACCGTTTGCGGGGCAAGCGGTGTGTTCCTCCAGGCCCAGACGGATGCTCCCCTGCCCACGAGGAGGCTGGAGTCCTGCGTCCCCGGCTCCTGTTAGTGTGAAGTCCCATCTCTTCTCAGTGTCCCCGTAAGCCTTAGCCAAGCTGCCCTGTCCAACCTGGACTCCATTCCTTCATAAAGCTTTTTCCAATACTCCAGCTCAGTTTTCCGAAGTCCAGTTGGAGTAAATTTCTATAACCAATAATAATGATGATGATGAGGTCATGATAATATTAATAATAATGATAATAGCTAATATTTACTAAGTGCATATTTGGTGCCAAGTTCTCTTCCAAGTGCTCTTTTGTGTTCGTTCGGTCTGTTCTCACAGTAGCCTTATGCGGTAAATAATAGCATCGTCCTCATTTTGCTGGTGAGGAAATGGAGGCACTGTTCGTTTTTGGCTGTGTGTGTGTGTGTGTGTGTGTGTGTGTGTGTGAGCTCTTCTTCCCCACACTGAGCTCTCGGAGGGAGGGGGCGTGTTACACAACGTGGAGAGTGGACGTCCAGGGCCTCTGCTAGGCATCATCTGATTAATCTTCACAGCAGCAGTGTGAGGTAGTCAGTGATCTACCCGTTTTCAAAGAAGGTGCAGAGAGGTTTAGTAATCTGCTGGCTGATCTCAAGTCACACAGCTTGTAAGTGCCACAGTTGGACATAGAATACGGGCATCTGATGTCTTCTATAATCTGGTGGTTGCATGTACAATCTTACCACCACTTACCAGTTGTATGACTTTGGGCTTAATCTCTCTGCACTTTAGTTTCATTACCTGAAAATGGTAGGTAGAAATACCTACCCCTAAAGTTGTGGAAGAGATTGAATGAAACAAATGCACATAAGGAGCTTGCACACAGTAAGCAGATGATAAACATTGGTCAATATTATCATGGCTTAATGCAACGCCATGCAACAAGCATTTAGTGAGCACTTACGATGCGGCTGAGGACCAGAGGCTGTATTGGGTGCTTCCCTGTTTTTATTCCTCTTCTGCACGCTCCATAGTGCCTTGAAAAGCATCAAGCACATAGTAGCTGATCAATAAATGCTTTGTGATTGATTTCTGCAATAGAGCTTGGGGGCGGGTCCCAAAAGAACTCTTCTGCCTGTCATTGTGACTGTCTCCATCCGTCAGTCTTTATCTTCCTTTTCCTCTCTCCTGTACCTAATTTTGGAAGAACGAGTGGCCGTGTGACAGAACAAAAGCCTGCTCTGGGGGTCAGGCGGCCTGGAGGTCGGCTTTAGGTTTTACACTAACTTTGACCTGGTTAAAATCTTTGGGCCTCAGGAGCTTGGCTTAAATAATATCTCATGTCCCTGCCGACTTCAATTCTTAGGGAAAATAAGTGTCAAGGAAGGGGAGATCTTGCAATGCTCACCGGCTCCTAACACTCAGATCTCAACTTGGGAACTTGGCAGGTATTTTAAATTGTTTTCGGCTAAAGAGTAGACTAAATGGGTGCAAGCAAGCCTCAGTTGTATGGGCTAGTCCATCTCTCTGCTCCTAACCATGGCTGTGCCCACATGGGCCACACCCCACATGCCTCCCTTCCTTTCATAACCCCGGTCGAGTCAAGGAAGGATTCTGTGAAAATGTGTGTGCGCGCACGTGTGAAGCAGCTGCTTTGAGGAAAGTCCTGCTTCTTAGCTGGCCATTGACACCTTTGGCTGCAACTGTTGGGAGGGAGGAGGCCACCAGTTTGTAAATGCTCAGAGCTCCTTATTTAAACTTTGCTGAAGTTGGTTAGATTTCATTAACCTGCTCTCTGCCTGTTAGGGGTCCTGGCATGCGAGTGTGTGGGCTGGAGGGCAGGGAGCAGTCAAACCATGTGCTTCATCTGGGAGATGCAGTCCGGCTCCGGCCAGGAGGTTGAGTGGAAAAATCAAGGCAGAAGGGGACATTGCCGGTGCCCTCCCTATGCTCTGAGGCTTGTTGCCATGGGGAGAGGAAGCAAAGCCAAGGCAAAGCGCCCCAGGAATTGTCGTGGGACCCCACAGGTGCAATGCTTACCGGGGAAGTAGGAGTTCGAATCACTTGACCAGAAAAGGGAGAGCATGAAGTCATTCTGGAAACTCTGGCTAAATTACGCGACCTCCTAACTTTTCCTTCAGCCCACTTGGAAGTTACTCTTTGGGATTTTCGGTTCTCTTTGGAATACTACTTACAGATAAGAGGTCTGCTCTCATTCTCTGATTAGCTGCTAGCAAACCCTTGGACGAAAAGGAATTAGATGTACCTGGCCGAGAACGACAGAAGGATGTGGGGGAAGAAGGCTGGGGAGGAGCCCCTCCTACTTCTCTCCCAGGGCAGGAGCAGTCGGGGAGCAGCGGGCCCTCTCGTCTCCCCAGTCTGGGTTTGTTCTTTACTCTGAGACTATATATCCTAAGGAGCACGTTGGAAAAGGATGCTTCTAGGAGTTGCCTCGTACCTGTCATAAACATGGCAGTGAGCTGGCAGCGCCAAGTCCGGTGTGGAGGCGCGTGAGGGATGCTCCAATGAGGACTCCCAGGTTCTCTTGCAGAGTGCCTGGAGTGCACCTGGTCCCAGCAGGCAGGGCCTGGGGTGTGAGCCTTCCTGTGCTTCCACAGGGATCGGGGGAGCGAGAGGAAGCAGGAGGGAAGATGGCAAGAGGCGCGAACTTGGGACGTGGCCCAGGAGCCTGCGCTAGAACATCTGGGGCAGCAGCCCCGGGCACCTTCGGAACCAAACTTGACTGACAGAGTCAGCTCCACGACGGGCTCCGGCTCCCTCCTGCTCCAGGAAACCTTCCAGAACCCATCAGCCTTGCCCGCTCGCCCTCTCACGCCTGTTCGCCCCCCAATCTCAGTCCTTACGATATGGGATGGAAATTATTTGTTGACATTTTATCTCCTCAGCTAGACCGAGAGGCCCTCGAGGGACTCTGTGTCCTCGTTCTGTGCGTCTGTGCCTGGCAGGAACCAGGGACCCACACGTGTCAGCGAGTCAATCAAACAGAAAGCACTTGGCACACAGTAGGCACAACACAGATGCTATCCCCCTTCCCTTCTGAATATTGTCACAATCGACTTTGCACCTGGGAACGAAGATTTGCTGACTTTGAAACTGTAAAACTTCTGCAGCCCTTGTCAGTTTCTCCCAGGCCCCTCCCACCTTTCTTTCCTCCACAGCCCTCAGTCAGTCACATGGACTGTCCCCAGAGAACAGAGGATCTTACGCCAGGCCACCTAACTGAGCTCAGCATGCCCATACTCCATGTGATAAATTCCGAAGCTGAGAGAGAGAGGCGGCCGGGGGATCCTCCCCTCCCGGACGCGGACCCCGCTGTTCCTCTCCGCCAGCCTATACCCACCGCCGGGGTTGGCTGTGCAGCCCCCGGCCTCAGCCTCCCCACCTCCCGCACCAACCCGGTTCAGAGGGAGCAAGGCAGAACCACTCGGCTAAGAAATTATGTCTGCTTCCTGCCAAGGAGGGAAAGCAGGATCAGGAGCCTCTTCCTCGGGGGCGAATTATTTAATCACTTGTCTTTCTCCTTGAATCAATGCAACTAATGAACAACTTCTGCCTCTTCCTCCTTTCCCCTCTGCCTACCCCCTCCCCCATCAGCCTCTTATTGTTCAAATCTCCTCTTCTCTGTGTGCTCTCTGTCATCAAGGACTTTACCTGGGGAGGGCTGGGCCGCGTGGCCACCCAGCCCTTCTCTTCCTCTTCCTCCCGCCCCAGCCTCTCTTCCCCTCCAGGTCACAGTCAGTCTGTTCTGGAGTGACACCAGCTTTAGGGGACTGTAAATGGCAGAACCTGCCAGTGTTAAATAAAAGAAAGGCCCTTGAGCTACCTCTGAGAGGGAGACGCGGGAAGGAGGAGTCAGGGTGAGCGGAGGCAGAGGGGAGCAGCAGTCATTCGTCATGGCTAAATGGAAGCTTACTGCTATAATCCCAGGGCTGCAGAAAGGCTTCGGCTACACAGGCAAAGGGAACAGAAACTCTAGCAAGTGCTAGAAAAAACAGGCTCTGTACCTAAATCACTCTGATGGCTGGTGGTTCTTATCTCCCAGGTGTGGTGGCATCGGGGCCCTGGCAGCACTGGGGCACGGGTGGCCCGAGTCAGGTGGCAGGAAGAACTGGGCTGCCCATTCGTTTGACAGCCTGGCGGATGTCAGCTCTGAACGGCTGCCGGCCAACGGTCACAGTGTGAGCTCCTCTGCCTGCCCCCTCCCCTTTCCACAAGTGTGGGGCAAATACTCCAGGGACTTCTTGGGAGAGCTCGATCAACGAGGGCTAGCACTTCCCTTGGCACCGTGGAGGACGTAAGGAGTATGGCCTATCTCCACCCCTCAAACTGCTTCTACTCTACTTAAGAGAGAAAATTGGCACCATGATTCAGGCGGAGAAACAGACTTGTTTGATGTTGGGTATGCACCAACAGGAGCGTGGAGCAGAGCTCCAGGTGAGCCAGGAGTCCGTGAATCTCTCACTCCCAACGTGTGCCACAGTTCACAAAGCGCTTTCATACCGAAACGCAGCTTATTTTGATGTTTGGATTCTTACGCCAGGATTTCTGTTGTGGGCAGTTATTACTCTGTTGTGGGCCGACTCAACAGGAAGTTCCTCCTACACTGAAGACAGAAGAAAGGATGACGTCTGGCAGGTTTGGTACGCCCGTGTCAGTCCACCTGAGCGCTCTCATCCAGTTACCTTGGACTTGTGGATCCCAGTTGGGGTTCACTCTGTGATGTCTGCCCCTAAACTGGTGCAGACCTCAGCCTGTCCAACGTGTGGAAGGCACCCCTGGAACACCCCTCGACGGCCTCCTGCAGGTCCAGGCCCTCGCTGGGCACCCCCGGGCCAAGCCTGAGCATCAGCCCCTTCACAGAAGCTGACGACAAAGGCAAAAGCTCTTTGGCTCCCGGCAAAGATAAAGGGAAGCATCTTCCTACACTGGCTGCCGCGATGGATGGGCTTGCCCTTCCGCAAGTGATTACTTTGGCTCAGATAAGGAGTCTGAGCGGCTGGTGACCCGGCAGATTTTCTGTAATCTCTTTCCTAAGATTTGAGCTCAAGCAACTTCAATGACCCTCCCCATCTGCCTCCACCCCTTGCAGTATCTACTTTGTTAATTCTTCTGAGAAGAGACAAATGTTTGGGCCTCTTGGGGGCTGGGGGGCTCTGGATGCTTGGGAAAAGCAAAGTCCACCTAGTAATGAAAGACTGTGCTTAAAAACTCAGGCCCAGAGTAGACGGAGCTGAGTTTGCATCCTAGTAGCTTACTCAGTAGTTACCAAAGCACATTTTAGAAAAATTATATTGAAAGCAATTGTGGGAAAAACAAAAACTTGTGGATTTCTTTACATTGACTTTATGGTCTCGTTTTGCATTATATTTGGAGGGAATATCCCATTCTGAGGATGAAATGGGCTAATCCATGTGAGCCCTTAGCCTGGCCCCGGAATATAGTAAGCACCCTCTAAATTGTGGTGATTATCACTGCTCTCCAAAGTAACCACCAGATCTCAGAAGACAAGGACTTTTAAAAATACGGGTTCAGAGCTGGAACACAGCCGCATCCTAATAAGAATTGTTTCCCAGGTGCAACCACGGGGGGCTGTGCCCCAGGCTAGGTCCTGTAGAATTGTCGCTTGATGGGGAGCTTCTGAGATTTTTGGGGTGGGGTTGGGGTGGGGCAGAAGGAGAGTGAGGAGGGTGGGCCAACCTGATGTTTCCAGTGCTTCAGCATCTAGAAAAGCACATTGAAAACCAAGTGCTCCCATCTCACATTCCATTTGGATTGACCCTTTCCTGTTCAGTTTCTCTCACTGTCTTAGGATTCGGATGGCAGACGGCTTTCTATTTGTCCCCGTGCTTCTGGGGAAGGGGGTCTTCTGGCCCTGGCCTGATACTTAGGAGCCCCTTTCTTGGAGTTGGCGTATTCTCCCTCATGCTTCATCCATCTGTTTCTTGTTTTACACTGTCAGGAAGTTTTTTTTCAAGCCCCCTGAGGACTGGGGTTCTCTCCGAGTCTCCTGAGATTGTGGGGTAGTGGAAACATCCCAGATCCTTTGCTACCTCTTAGTGAGAGAATTGTTTCGTTGATTCCGTAATTCTTTCAGCTATCCTCCCGAGCACGTACGAAGGCCAGGGCTCTGTGTCAGGCAATGGGCGCCCAGACTTCTGTGGGACACTCAGTCTGCCCTGACCACTGAGCTGCCCAGAGGAAGATCTGACACTGAAGTCTTTCCTCTCCAGATGGTGAGGGAGGGGACCCCACAACTCGGTTCCTTCCTGCTCCTAATCCCAGTGGCTGATTTTCTAATTCAATAGTTTGCACACAGCAAGTTTTCTCAATATCCTTAGCGCCTGCCTGGCTTTTCGGGCAGGGGATAATATCCCTTTGTGTGCTAATCGGCTTTTGGGGATCATCCGTGTTCCCCAGCTTCTCAAATGCAGCTCAACCTGGAACCTCTTTGGCAAATAGAATCCTGGCATATGCATGAATGATTAAATCTGGCCTTTTAAATTTGGCCAGCGTGCTTCCCAGCCTGCTTGGTCTCTCCATGCTCAGGAAGGGACGTTGCAGGCAGGATGAAGGGCAGGACCTTGGCCCCAAGCCCAAGGGCAGCGGGTACAGGGTTAGTTAGAGGTCGGTTAGGTTAAGAGCTCTGGCTTTAAAGCTCTGTCTTTATTAACTGTAATGCTTCTGGCAAATCCTTAAATTCTTTGTGCCTTCGTTACCTCACCAACAAAATAGGGCTAATATTGATAGTTCTGTGCTATTGTAAGAATTAAATAAGTTAATACAGGCAAAGCACTGAGCACTGTGTCTGAGCCAGAGTAAGCACTTGGTAAATAATAACAATAAAAACAATAACAATAATTATTATTAATTCAAGGTGGAGGTGGCCACAGAGGCCTGGAAACTCTACCTAATTTTTGGGGATTTGTTGGCAGCCTCTAGGAAGGTGACTGTCCCCTGTGCTGCAGTGGAAAGAAGGCAAAAGGGAAAACTGCGTTTATTAAGGTAGACACGGTGCATTACATACGTTCTCACCGAACTTTCAAATACCCTCATGGATGGGCATTACGGTTCCCTCCAGAGAAGGAAACTGCCAGAGGCTCTAGTGACCTACCACCAGATCACACGGGCAGATGTGCCAAGTAGGATTTGAACCCATGCTTGTCTGACCCCACCTCGCTCCCTGCCTACCCCAAAGAAGGGAGATTCTTCCCTGCTAGCAGAGGAGCGGAGCAGAGTGGGCACGTTGATTGTCTACTCGGGCCTGGGCTCTGC
>CAUYRT010103029.1:0-14081 GCA_963574885.1 Lepilemur ruficaudatus | reverse complement strand
GATTGTTTCTTGTTGATCAGCCTCAAGACACCTTGTGACTTGCAAACAAGCCAGGGTGCCTTGACCTGCAAACGGGAAAGGGCAAAGGAGGAGACGCAAACGTCAACTCCCTGAGGCAGAGCGGTGAGAACCAGTCCATGCGGAGACGAAAACGTTCTGGGGACAGAAAATAGCGGTGGGAAAAGCTGGGGTAGACTGGGACAGATGCCAAAAGAACAGTGCTAAAAATAAAGACGCTGCAGGTGGAAGCTTCTGCAGTCTTGTACCGTCTTTGTGTGTCTGTCGTTTGTCGTTTGTCTTCTGTGGTCACTTCTCTTCCCCAGAAGGGGCCACAACAAAACCCAAAGTGCTCAGAAGGAAGGAAATAAAGATAAGCGCAGAAATCGATGAAATTGAAGACAGAGCACATGAGAAAAGCAAAGGATCAAAGAGTGGGTCTTTGAAAAAGGTGATAAAATCTGCAATCCTCCAGCAAGACTGACAAGAAAAGCAGAAACAAATTGCCAATCTGAGGAACGAAACAGAAATATCACCACCGACATTGTGGAAATGAAAAGGATAACAAGGATTTACCAGAAAGAACTCTGCACACATATATTAGAAAATGTGGAAGAAATGGACTATTTCCTCAAAAAACACAACTACCATAATTTGTCCAGAAAGAAAATTTGAAATAAATACTGGACTGTCCCTGCATCTATTAAGGAAGTTAAATTTGTAATTTAAGAAATCCCTCCAGGCCAGGTGCAGTGGCTCACGCCTATAACCCTAGCACTCTGGGAGGCTGAGGGGGGAGATCACTCGGACTCAAGCATTCAAGACCAGCCTGAGCAACAGCAAGACCCCATCTCTACTCAAAATAGAAAAATTAACTGAGTGTGATAGTGCATGCCTGTAGTCCCAGCTACTCGGGAAGCTGAGGCAGGAGGCTGGCTTGAGCCCAGGAGTTTGAGGTTGTTGTGAGCTAGGCTGATGCCATGGCACTCTAGCCTGCGCAATAGAGTGAGACTCCATCAAAAAAGAGCAAGGAAAACAAATCCCTTCAAATCTCTGTAGGCCCAGAAGGTTTTACTGGAGATTTCAACCAAATATTTAGAGATGAATTAACACCACTAATTCTACACAATGTCTTCCTAAAATAAAAGAGGAGGGAACATGCCTGAATTCAAGAAATATAAGTATTCACTGGATCAAAACCATAAAAAGACAGTAGAAAAGGAGAAAAGTACGGACCAGTATTTCTCGTGAATATGGATGTTAAAACCCTTATTTGCAAAATAATAAGTATGGATACAAAATATTAGCAAATAGAATTCCATGATACATAAAAAGAATTATACAGCATGATGGAGTGAATAAAGCTAATTCAATATTCAAAAAAAATCAATTGATGTAAACCACTATTTACAGGCTAGAGAAGAAAAATCACGTGTTCATATGAATTCATGCAGAAAAAGCCTTTGACATAATCTAACAACAGCTCATGATAAAATATCACAAAAAATTAGAAACAAGGGAAACTACCTCAATTTGATATAAATAGCATCTCCAAGATCCTTCCAGCTAGAACTGTACTTAATGGTAAAAGATTGAATGTTTTCCTCCTAAGATTGGGAACAAATCAGGGATGTCTGTTCTCATCACCTTTATTCAACATAGTATTAGAAATTCTAGTCAATAAAATAAGGAAACAAAAGGAAATAAAACATGTAGATTGAAAAGGATGAAATAAAACTGTCCATATATGCAGATGAACTCATTGTTTACATAAAAAGCGCCAAGGAATCCATCAAAACAAACAAACAAAAAAACTCTGCTAGAACTGAATAGTGAGTTCTGCAAGATCACAGAATACCAGAAAAAATCCACAAAAAAAGTTTTTGTATATACTAGCAATGAACACATGGAAACCAAGATTGGATATACACTCCCATTACCATTACTCAAAAAGTGAAACATCAAGGTGTATGTCTAACAAAACACGTACTGGACTTCGATCCTGAAAACTACCGAAGGCTGTGAAGGAATCGCAGACAATCTAAATGAATGGAGAGACATACAGTGTTCATGGGTTGGATGACACAACAGAGTAAAGATGTTAATTCTCCACAAATTAATATACAGGTTTAATGCAAAATCCCAGCAAGATTTTTATTTAGCAAGATTATTCTAAAACCAATAATAATATGGAAAGACAAAGAAACTAGAATAGCTAAAACAATTTTGAAAAAGACTAAAGTGGGAGGAATCACTCTACTTTATTTCAAAAATTTATTATATAGCTACAGTAATCAAGATTGTGGTATTGGCAGAGAAACAGACACAGAGACAAATGGGACGGAATAGAGAACCTAAAAATAGACCCACACAAGAACAGTCAAATGATTTTTGACAAAGGTACAAGAACAACTTGATGGAGGAAGGATAGTCTTTACAATGAATGGTGCAGGAGCAATCCGATATCTGTGGGTAAAACAAAGAACCTTGAACTAAACCTCACACCTTATACAAAAATAAACGCAAAGTGGGCCATATATCTAAACATAAAATGTAAAACTATAAAACTTTTAGGGGAAAACATAAGAGACAATGTCAGGGATCTGGGGCTTTGTGAGGAGTTCTTAGATATGACATCAAAAGCACAATCCATAGAAAGAAAAATCAGCAAACCGGACTTCATCAAAACTAAGAATATTTATCTGTGAGAGATCTTGCTAAGAGGATATAAAGACAAGCTAAAGACTGGGAGAAAATATTTGCCAATCATACATCTCACAAAGAACTCATCTGGAATATATAAAGAAATCTCAAAACTCAGCAGTTAAAGCAAACAATCCGGTTAGAAAATGGGTAAAAGACAGGAAAAGACATGTCATAGAGAGGATGAATGAAAGCAAATAAGCACGTGAGAAGTTCAACACCAACATCTATTAGAGAAAGGCAGGATAAGCCAGCAATGACACAACACACCCATCGGAACCACTAAAATAAAACACAGTGGTAGTGCCAGACCCTGGTGAGGGTGTGGAAAACAGAATCTCTCATTCGCTGCTGGGGAAAATGTGAAATGGTACAGTTACCCTGGAAATCATTTGGCAATTTCAACTATTGCCCTCCTGGGCATTTATCCCAGGGAAACAAAAGACTTAAGCTTAAAAACCTGTTTGTGATTTTTCATAGCAGCTTTATTGGCAATAGTCAAAAACTGGAAACAACCAAGATGCCCTACAACAGGTGACTGGTTAAACAAATTGTGATGCACTGTTACCACGGAATAGTAAGTACTCAGGGATAAAAAGGAAGGAACTGTTGATCCGTGCAGCAGCTTGGGTGGATCTCAAGGGCGTCATGCTGAGTGATAAAGCCAATTTCCAAAGGTCCCATTCTGTCGATTCCACTTCTATTGCATTCTTTAAACAACAAAATCATGGATATAAAAAACAAATTCATGGTTGCCAGGGGTTAGAGATGAAGGAGGGGGCGTGTGGGAGGTGACAATAAAGGGGTGGCATAAAGGGCATATTTGGGAAATCAGATAGCTCTGTCTTTTGAGGTGGTGCTTTCACTGATTTACACAAGTGATTAAATGACACGGGTCTGTACACACAGTACAATGTCAGCTGCTGATTTTAATATTTACTATAGTTATGTTAGACGTGTCCATTGGGAAAACTGGGTAAAGTGTACATAGGATCTCTCTGTACTGTCTTCATGCCTTCCTGTGAATCTATTTTTGAAATAAAAAGTTTAAAAAGATCATTTGTTACGTTTGAGAATAAATATTTTATCTAGTGTGCAAAAATAAGGCTCAACGTACAATAAAATAAATAATAAATGTAAATGTTAATCATGACACGGCAGTTCATGACCTTCAATAGTAACTGTATTCTCATCGGTGATCCCCTTGAATTCCACCCTCCCGCTAGGCTCAGCGCTTTCAACATTACTCATTTCTAGTCCACAGGAACCGGTCACATTTCACACGACATCAGAGCCCTGGTGCATGGACACCACTAAGCACAGTTTGTCCTGAATTAACCAATGACACATCACATCTTACTGGCCTCCAGCTGCTGTTTATTAGTTTTTAATATCTCTCACTTCTCCCTACCTGTTCTAGCATTTCCAGTTCGTATTTACAATTGTCTGCTTATCTGTTTCTTTCTTTTCAGTCTTTTTTCTCCATATATTTCATTTTGGATAGTTTCTATTGTGATGTCTTCAAGTTGATTAATCTTTTTTTGTGAAAGGTCCAACCTGAAGTTAATCTTATCCAGTATATTTTTCATCCCAATCATATTTTATGTCTCTAGAAGTTCACTTTGGGTCTTTTAAAAAATATCTTCTAAATCTGTGGTTAAAAATGCTCAGGCATTTCTCTACTTCCAGAACATTTGGATTATATTTATAATAACTGTTTCAATGTCCCTGCCTACTAATTCTATCATCTGTGTCACAGCCAGGTCCGTTTCGATTGATTGAGTTGTCTCCTCAATATGGGTTACATTCTTCTCTGCATGTCTGAGTATTTAGGCTGGATGCCAGACATTGTGTATTTTGTCTTCTTAGATGCTATTTATTTTTATATTCCCATAAATATTCTTGTCTTTAGGTTTGGGATGTTGCAAGTCGCTTGGAAATAGTTTGGTCCTTTTGAAAGTCAGCTTAACAAGCATGGTGGGACCAGAGTGCCTTTCTGTCTTGGGCTGGTTTGCCCAGTCTCAGCAAGACCCTCCTGAGTGCTCCAAACAGTGCTCCGTGCCCAGGCTGGCCAATGGGAATATAAACTGTTCTTGTCACTGGGTGAGCTCAGGGATTTCCCTCTCTGCTCCTTTCTGCTGAATCTTTCCCCAGCTTTGCATTGTTTCCTCGCACGCTGGCTGGTCACACTCAGCTGAAGACCCGAGGGGGGTTCCCTGGATAACACCTGTATAACACCTCCCAGGTACCATTTACCTGTCTTACCTGTTGCTCCTCCTGCTGCTATGGTTGCTTTCACTTAGCAGTGTTCATTTAAGGTTACTTCACGTCTTTTCATAGCTTGACAGGCAATTTCTTTTTAGCGCTAAACAATGTTCCACTGTCAGGATGTGCCATAGTTTATTTATCCACTCTTCTTGGAGGGCATCTTGGTTGCTTCCAAAGTTTGGCAATTATGAACAAGGCTGCTATAAATATCTCCATGCAGGTTTTAAGTGCCCATATATTTTCAATTGCTGGGTCATACAGTAAAAATTATGCCCAGTTTTGTGAGAAACTGTCAAACCGTCTTCCAAAGTGGCCGTACCACCTTGCATTCCTACCTGCAATGAAGGAGCGTTCCTGTTGCTGCACATCTGGGCCAGCATTTGGTGTTGCCGGTATTTTGGATTTTCACTATTCTAACAGATGTTCCATGTGTGGTATCTCATTGTTGACTTAGTTTCCCTTGATGGCGTATGATGTGAAGCATCTTTTCATATACTTATTTGCAAATTTATATCTTCTTTGGTGAGACTGCATGGCTTTTTATGACTCAATCTTGGAAGTCACACAGTGTTAAATATGTATTGAAGCCTGCCCACGTTTAGGGAGGGGAGCCCACCCTGGGTGGGAAGGTGGCAAGGTCACACTGCGAACAGTGTGCGTGTATGAGGTCTGAGGCAGACATCCTTTGGAAATATGGCCTGCTCTGGTATCGTCAGTGAGACGGGACAGAACAGTCAGGGGCTTAGAGCAAGCAGGCCACGTGTAGAGAGCACCACACCTACCTGGAAGAATAGCTCGTGAAGATTTGACTAACGTGGTCCGAGTTCCTTGAGAGGTCACAATTTAAAGCAGTGGCTGATGACCCCAGAACGGCAGAAGAGGCCACCCACCCAGCACCCACTTCAACAGCAGATTGGGAGTCACGTCCACAACATGAACAGTAATGTCTTAAGAAAGTCTAGAATCTGTGTGGGACTCCGGTTTTTCACTTTTAAAAAGTGGAGTGTGAAGGAGTCTCTGTCAGCTTTCTTCCCACTGTAAAGCTCTGTTTTTTAGATAGATCTGAGTTGGCAGGAGGCAAACCTCTCCTTTATGTAAAGATGAAAATCACCTAAGTGTTGAGGTTGCTGAGAAGGTGACAGCAAGTGACGACCTGGCTCTTTTACCAATTTTGAGGGAAGCTACAGGGAAATGAAACAAACACACCAACTGCTAAGTATGGGCTCTATGTCTTGTCCTCTTGCCCCCGTCCCGTGAAGCTGAGGCTTTGTTCAGAGCAGTCCCAGGGACGAGCAGTTCCAAAGATGAGCGTTTCCTCTAAACTTCTTTTACCCACAGCAAATTGTACTAAAAAGCTCTGGGAGGCCTTCTCATAACCGCAGGTCAGAGTTTGAGAAGAAGGGAAATAAACAGGAAAAATCTTAATGACATCATTTCCCTGGGAGGCTCCCCTTTCTTACATCGCTTTACTTTTCTGTTCTTTCCACTGACTCCTCAGGTCTAAATGTCAAGTATCAGAATTCAAAGCGAAACACTTTCCCTTACTTTTGTGTGCTTCTGTTCCCCCGAGTCCCAGGCCTAAATTTCAGATTCTATTTTTATAGCCCTCACAATGGAGGGTGATGTGGATCGTATTGATTGAAGCCAGTTAGATGTTGAGAAATTTCTTCTGCTAAAAGCTTTGCATGGCTTGAAAGAGGAGAGAGGCAAGCGGTGAGACTCAACTTTCAGGAAGAGGTGTTCCCCGCGGTGGCCTGCAGCGGTCACGGGGGCTGGCGTTCTGCCTGCGCCCCGCGCTCCCAACGGGGCTGCAGGTGCCCCAGCCAGCGGGCTGCTCTTCCCCGGTGTCTCTCGCAACTTCGCGGGCATCTCGTTAGAGCTGCAGGCTTATCGCTTCTTTCCCCTGGCATTTTATCCAACACACACGTGACGGCAGGTAGCAGGCTCTGTCGCAGGCTTGCCTCGTCCCTGTGCTCTCGGCTCCACTCTGCGCCTTCAGGGAAGCCGTTCTCGCCCTCCTGCCCCAGCCTCAGTCCCAGCCCAGGCCAGGCCGGCCTTTGCCGTAACTCTCACGGAGTATTTTGAGCTTCTTAAGAGCGTTTATCTACTGATTAGTGTTATCATTTGGTTAATACGTCTTTTACACGCTGTGGGAAGCTTCAGAAAATCCCTGCGCCTGTATGTGCCAGCTCAGTGCATGGCACATGGATATTCAGCACATGCTCGTCAAGTGAATGAACGAGAATTTCCATTCTTTTCTTCTTCCAATCTCCATTTCTTAAATCAGAAAACAGAAGCTAAAAAGGTGAGTGACGGCCGGGCGCGGTGGCTCACGCCTGTAATCCTGGCACTCTGGGAGGCCGAGCCGGGAGGATGATTCAAGATGGGGAGTTCGAGACCAGCCTGAGCAAGAGCAAGACCCTGTCTCTACTATAAATAGAAAGAAATTAATTGGCCAACTAAAAATATATGTAAAAAATTATCCAGGCATGGTGGCACATGCCTGTAGTCCCAGCTACCCAGGAGGCTGAGGCAGGAAGATCACTTGAGCCCAGGAGTGTGAGGTTGCTGTGAGATAGGCTGGCACCATGGCACTCTAGCACCGGCATCAGAGTGAGACTCTGTCTCAAAAAAAAAAAAAAAAAATGTGAGTGACCTCTTTGTGGTCTTGTGGTTGATGTGTGGCAGCACTGGCAGTGGAGGTGAGGCCCGCCTGACAGCCCAAACCCAATTATTATACTTTGTTTCAACTACCTTGATATCCACCACGTTGGGTGTGGTTTTTGTTAAAAAGCAAACAACAAGTAAGCTGCTGACTGTAACATATTAGTCACAGTGAAACGAACAGAATGGCTCTGAATGGGGTCTACTGAGAAAAGATGCCTCTCAGCCAAAACCCCAGTCCACCATGGCAGTGCAGCTCCTGCCCTGCTCTCCTAAACATTTCCCAGGGAAACCACTGTGACCTACCCAGTCTCTTAGCAACAACACAACAGGTGCTCCTAGAATTTACACAGCAAAAGTATTTTAAGCTTTCTTCACTTGAAACTTCTAGGTGTCTGTGCACGTATAAGATAAAAACATTTTTGAATTAAGCTGTTATAAACCCCCAAGAACCAGCGTATAAATATATCACTGAAATAGTAGAAAATATTCAAGTATCTTGATATACCATTGATGTGTGTGTGTGACTGTTTCTCAATATATTTTAACATTTTTTCTTGTAATTGTTATGATTTCCTTTTTAAAAAACATTCTTCTTTTGTGTATCAACTTTTGACACTTTGAGGCTGGTGAATATCTAGATAATTACTAATTTTATTGAAAGTAAACTAAATGATCTCAAACCTTTTCCACGTACATTTTTTGTTCACATCTCTGATTTATATTATTATGATAACTTATATGTTTGTTTTCTATTATTTAATTTTTCCCATTTTTAATTACAGCATGTCCACATAGAGTAAAATTTACCCACTTTGGTGTACAGTTCTGAGAGTCTGACAAACATGTACAGCCATATAACCACCGTAACAATCAAGCGTTAGAGCAGCTCCATCACCCTAATAAACTCTTTGTAGTCACCCCTTCGGCTGTTCCCAAACCTGACATCCACTAATCTACTTTCTGCCCTAGTTTTGCTTTTGAAATAATGACATATAAACAGCATGATGTCGTATGCAGCCCTTTGAGCCCAGCTCCTTTCACGGAGCATAATCCATTGGGGATTCATCCGTTGTGTGCATGAGTAGTTCACTGTTCGTTACTGCTGAGCTGTGCTCCGTTGTATATGTGCACTCTGGTGGGTTTACACATTCTGTGGTCGAAGAACATAGGGACTGTTTCCAGTTCATGAATAAAACCACTATCATCATGTGTATACAGGTTTTTTTTTTTTTGTGAACACATTTTTATCTCATTTGTGTAAACACCTAAAAATGGTAACTATGTTAAATATATGTTTGATTTTATAAGATACTGCCAAACTATTAATATTTTACAAAGATACTAATACCATTTTGCATTATCAAACACAATGTATGAGTGTCCAGTTAGCATCCCTGTCAGTGCCTTGTTTAAAATTAGTGCACAGCAGTATCTCATTATGGCTATGTGCGTTTCTCCAATGCTGAATGATCCTGAGCAACTCTTCATATGCTTATTGGCTATACCCATATCTTGTGTGTGAATTTCCAGATATTTAGTATATAGTTTGAAAATGCTTATTTTGTTATTTCTGAGTTTTGAGAGTCTTTGAGTGTTTAATGATTACAAGCCCTTTATCAGACGTATGATTTGCAAACTTTTCCCCGTCTATGGTTCTTTTTACTCTCTTAAAACTGCCCTTCAAAGAAGAAATTTTTAATTTTGATGATGTCCAGGTTATCATTTTACATTTTTTTTAATGGATTCTGCTTTTGGTTGTATCTAAACAATCTTTTCCTAACTCAAGATTATAAATATTTTCACTCACATTTTTTTTCTAGAAGTTTTAGAATTTTAGGTTTTATATTTAGGTTATGATTCATCTTGAGTAGATTGTTGTATAGGGTATGAAGTATGGATTAATGTGTTTTAGTTCACGTGTTTCTTTGTTTTTGGGTGTGAGTATACAATTGTCCCAGCACCTTTTGTTGAAAAAAACTATCCTTTCATTGTTAAATTGACTCAGTTTATTTTTAATCCATTCATCTACCAAAGGGTATCTTGGTTTCTTCCAAGTTTTGGTTAAGAATAAGCTGATATAAGCATCCATGTGCAAGTTTTTGTGTGGACATGTGGTTTTAAGTCTCCTTCATTTTTGAAAAACATTTTGTCCAGGTATAGATTTCTGGATTGGCAGTTTCTCATTACATTTTCTTCTCACTAACACACTTTCTGTGCAAAGTCCGCTGTTACTCTTATCTTTGTTTCTCTGTTTATAATGTCTTTTCTTCTCTTGCTGCCTTTAAGATTTTCTTTGTCTTTTCTTCTTGGCAGTTTGAATATCATATGCCAACATGTATGTGTGTGTGTATGTGCATTTGATTTTGTGCACAACTGTGTATCTGTTTGCTATGAATCCTAGTCAGTTCTCTGAGCTGCTTGAATCCGTGCTTTGATGTTTTTTAAATATTTTGCAAAGTTCTCAGCTGTTATTTGTTCAAATATTTCTTGTGAATTGTTCTCTTTCATTTTCATTCTGAGTTTACAATTACACGCTTGTTAGCATTTTATATTTCCATGCATCTTTTCTTTTTCATCTTTTTTTCCTCTTTGTGTTTCATTTGAGCAATTTCTATTGACTTATCTTTTGGTTCATTGATTCTTTCCTCCACTGTCTCTCAGATCTGCCAGTGGCCCTCTCAGTCATCCTGCCTACTCCCAGCTGTAGGTCTGATTGTTTCAGATATTCTTTCCTGTCTCCTCCTGCCCTGTATACAGTAGGTTTCACCTAGTGCCTAAAGAGCAAAAGGATTTGTTACTCTTTTATCAAGCAGTGCAACTTTTTCTTCTTTTCCCCATAAGCATGAAAGGATAAGGATCCAGTTGAAATTGCACACCTGCCGTCCCCTCTGTCATACTTACACTGGCAGGGATGCTTCTGCAGGACTCTTGTTAGTCCTCGTGTGTGGGTGTGTGAGAGAGCGCACAGTGAGGTGTGTGGAGAAATAGCCTGCAGGTGAAGTTGAATTTCCCTTTTGTCTACAGGCTCCAGAAGTTCTCTATTCTCTTTGCAGCCCACCGCCAGACTTGCAATTCATTACAAGTTTCAGATGAATTCTTACCAGTGTACATGAACAACTAGCTCAGGTAAACCAGAGCTCACATCTTATCTCTCTTGGGAAGTGCCTGTCTTTCCTTAGATTAAAGGTTAATTGGTTTCCCATGTCTTAGTCTGTTTTGGTGTTTTAGAATACCTCAGGCTGGGTAATCTTTAAAGAAAAGAGGTTTATTTTGGTCATGGTTCTGCGGGTTGGGAAGTACAAGAAGCATTGCACCAGCACCTGATCAATGTCTGGCAAGAGCTTCTCATGTGCACCACAGCATGGTGGAGAGGGCCAAAGAGGAAGCAAACATATGTGTAGAGACAAAACTTGAGGGAGTTCTGAGGTTTATAACACCTTATGGAAACTAAGTCTTATCAGAGAGAAAACTCACTCACTATTGCAGAACAGCACCACGCCAATCATGAGACTTCTGCCCCATGACTCAAACACCTCCCACAAGGCTCCATCTCCCAGCACCACCACATTGGGGATCAATTTTGAACATGAGCTTTGGTGGAGACAAGGAAACTGTACCCAAACCTATGGCCTCAGCTCTCTGATATGTTCAAGAAAATTTAATTTGCGTATTTTCTGACATTATTTTTGTTTTTGCTGAGTGGACTGATCCTCTTTCTATCTTTCTACATCCTAAACAGAAGCTTTCATGTATTGTTCAAATTTACATGTATTGAATGTCTATTATATAAAAAAGGAAATAGAACCAAAATAAGAAAGAAAAATTAAAATAAGCTATAATGAGGCTTCTGAGATACAATGCTCATTAATATTGTGGTATATTCTTAGAACACATTTTTAAAAGGAGAACTTAAATAAATATTTTTAAAAGCTCACTACAAATTGTGACTGTAAACATTGTACTGTAAATGTTTTGTAGTTTTCCCCCAATAAAATTTTAGGAAGAAAAAAAAAAGTTTTTGTATCTTCTGGTTTTTAATTTCTGAATTTATAGTTTCTTTATCAACTAATCTCTTTTGCAGGTCTTACATTTTGCAATTGTTTTTCAATCACCATTGTTAGCACTGTTTTTATTCTTTCCTACTTAGTCATAAAATTTTAAAGGGTATGGCAATATTCACTAAGGTTTGATATTTAGTGCTGCCATGATCATTTCAAATAAGGGGTTAATGTTTTATTATATGGATACTACAGTGGTTAATGTCTATATGTGAGTTTAAATAGTCCTTTATTTGAAATGTAAGTTGAACTTTCCTGTTCGTGTTTTCTGGAAAAATATTGCATCGATATCCACATGGTATCAAAGGGTAGGACAGTACCACAAAGGCACTGTGTTAAGTACACATTTATTTCTTTTTTATTTTGTTTTTATTTCAGAATATTAATTAAGGGGCACAAGTATTTTTGTTACATGAATACCTTGTATAATGCTTCAGTCAGGGCTCTTGGTATGCCTGTCACCAAAGCAGTGTTCATTGTATCCAATAGGTAAGTGTTTATGCCACACTCCCTCTCACATTCCCCCTTTCTTGGTTTCTCTTGTCCTTTATGTTGCTTTGTGCTTGTATGTAACCATCCTTTACCTCACACTTATCAGTGACAATATGGTGTTTGGTTCTCCATTTTTGAGACACTTCACTTAGGATAATGGTCTCCAGTTTCATCCAAGTTGCTGCAAATGAAATTATTTCATTCCTTTTTTATGACTGAGCAGTACTCCATGTGTGCGTATCTGTGTGTGTGTGTGTGTGTGTGTGTGTACCACATTTTCTTTACCTACTCATGATTTGAGCTGATAAAGAAATGTTAGGTTGATTCCACATCTTTGCAATTGTGAATTATGCTGCAATAAACATTTGAGTGCAATGTCTTTTCATTTCTTTTGGGTAGATACCCAGCAGTGGGATTGCTGGATTGAATAGTAGGTCTACACTTATTTCTTTGAGGAATCTCCATACTGTTTGCCATAGAGGTTGTAGCAATTTGCAGTCCCACCAACATTGTATAAGTGTTCTTTTCTCTCTGCATCCATGTCAGCATCTATTAGTTTTTGAATTTCTAATAATGGCTGTTCTCATAGGAGTAAGATGGTATCTTACTGTATTTTTAATTTGTATTTTCCTGATGACTAATGATGTTCAGTATTGAGAATTTTTTCATGTTTGTTGATCACTTGTCTATCTTTTTAAAAAAAAATTTCTGTTCATGTCTTTTGTTCACTTTTTGGTGGGATTGTTTGTTTTTTTCTTGGGGATTTGTTTGAGTTCTTGGTAGAGTCTGGATATTAGTCCTTGATGGGATGTATAGTTTGTGAATATTTCTTCCCATTTTGCAGGTTATCTATTCACTCTGTTGATTATTTCCTTGCTGTGCTGAAGCTTTTAAATTTAATTAAGTCCCATTTATTTATTTTTATTGTGGCTGTATTTGCCTTTAAGGTCTTAGTCATAATTTCTTTGCCTACATCCATGTCTAGAAGAGTTTTGCTTTATGTACGTCTAGAATTTTTATGGTTTCATGCCTTACATTTAAGTCTTGAGTTAGTTTTTTTATATGGCAAGAGATAGAGGTCCTGTTTCATTCTTCTGCATGTGGCTATCCAATTTTCCCAGCACACTTTACCAAATAGGGCTTCCTTTCCCCAGGGTATGTTGTTGTCTGTTTTGTCAAAGATCAGTTGGTTATAGGTACATGGTTTTATTTATTGGTTCTCCATTCTGCTCCATTGGTCTATGTCTCTACTTTTATACCAATACCATGCTTCAATGGTTACTATAGTCTTGCAGTATAATTTGAAGTCAGGTAACGTGATGCCTCCAGATTTATGCTTTTTGTGTAAGAATGTTTTGGCTATTTGGGCTCTTTTTTGTTTTCAAATGAAGCTTAGGATTATTTTTTTTTCTAGATTTGTAAAATACGATGGTATTTTGATAGGGATTGCATTGGATATATAAATTACTTTGGGCAGTATGGACATTTTAATGATGTTGATTCCACAAATCAAAGGATGTTCTTCCATTTGATTGTGTCATCTGCAATTTCTTTTATTGATATTCTGTAGTTCTCATTGTAGAGATCTTTTGCTGTGTATTCCTAGGCAATTTTGTTTTCTTTCTAGCTATTGTAAATGGTCTTGAGTCCTTGATTTGACTCTCAGCTTGACTGTTATTAGCAAAAAGAAATGCTACTAATGTGCACGTTGATTTTTTTTTTATTTTTTTTTACTTTTTTTACTTTTTTTATTTTTTTATTTTTTATTGGGGGAAAACTACAAAGCATTTACAGTACAATGTTTACAGTCACAATTTGTAGTGAGCTGATTTCCCAAAATATATTACCACTCAAGTTGACTTATCTTGTTACATTTGATTTTTGAAACCTGAGACT
>CAUYRT010103027.1:0-19650 GCA_963574885.1 Lepilemur ruficaudatus | reverse complement strand
GAGGAGTAGCAAAATCACATGCAACCAACTTTAATCTGCAAGTAGGATTGCTGGGTGAAAGTATGCAATTTTTAGTGTGAAGAAATGTTGCCAGATTCTTTTCCCAAAGGGTTAATGTATACATTCAGTAAATATTTGAGGGATATTAGTTGTCTGGCACTGTTTCAGATATAGAATAAAGCAATGACCAAAACAGACAAAACCCTGTGCCCTAATATAGCTTAAAAGTTTATAAATGGTAGACTGACAATCAATCAATCAATCAATAGGATTGTGGTGGTGGTCGTGGCCTTTCACATAAATGCCATGAGAAAAAAGCAGGAAAGGGGACTAGGGAGTATCTGGGAGGAGAGGGTGAAATTTTAAGTAGAAAGATCAGGGAAGATTTCACTCTCAATGTAACAGAAAACAGCAAGCGCAAGCCCTAAAGGGGGACATGCTTGGGACGTTCCAAGAACAGCAGCAGCAAAGCCCTGTGGTAGGAGGAAGAGTGGGCGTGGAGGAGGAGAGTAAAGATTGGGAAGGAAAAGTGGGCAGGTCACATGCTGTTGGAATCATTCACCCTCCCATACCCCTACCTACTAGTGATATATCCTACAAGCATGTATTTATCTGACATGTACATACTCTCTTCTGTGAACTTCCCTCAGGATGAAGTAAAATATTAAAGACATATGCCCCCAACGTGAACTCTTTATAGGAAACTAATAGTTTTTTATGAGGATGCTTAGAGAATAGGATTCAAAGCAGACCACTGAAGTATGCTGCCCAAAGCCTTAGGTCTGATGTGTTAATGGTAATGGGGTGGGGGTGGGAGGGCAGCCTTGGACCCAGTGCATAAGGGCTTGAGACATCCTGGGGTAAGACATGTCAGAAGGTAGAGTGGACCAGAGAATGGAACAGGGATGGCAGAACCAGAAAAGAAACTTCATCTTCAAAATTCTTGATTAGATCAGCCCTAATAAAAACTTCAACTTTCAAAGTCGAAGGTGACTGTCTTAATTAGTTTTATAATTCTGCAATGATTGTTTTCCAAAGGAAGTCTTCAGAACTCCCACATGCCTTCTTTACTCACGGTAAAAATCCTGTTCCTCTTGTACGGTTAAACGTGTCTGGGTTTTACACAACAAATCTGTTTTTTGCTAAAGTCTGTAACTCAGAAAAGATTCACTTTGGGCAGAAATTCTACAATAAAAGCTCTTGACTCAAAGGCCTCTGTCTAGTAGAGTTCTAAATGAAATCCAGTGAAAGTGTGTAGCAAGTTTCACAGTTTATCTGTGGTCTGCCATCAGTTTTCAGAAAATGACATTTAAATCACTTAGTCAGTTTAACAAGTGCTTTATTGTTTGGTGATATTTGGACTTCTGACCTCTTCAGATCCCTGAGGTTAAAGTCAAAATGCTGTAAACAAAACAGCATTTATTCAACTCATCTAGAGGCTTAAAAAGCATTTTTCTGCTAAGAAAGAGATATTAGTGGTCATTTCCTAACTTTTATCCTTAGCCTATTGTAAATTATAGCTCTTAGAAGACCTTCTGACCAAATACCTTTTAAAGGACTATCAGGCCTTTATCAGGAGACTTCTTTGAGAATTTTTGTAAATCAAAAGCTTCAGAATTCTCACACTATCTCTAGTGGTCATAATGTAGTGAAAAAATGCATCAGATTTTTCTAAAGAGAGGGCCACTTCCTGGGAATATTATAGGCACTCACAGAGCCGAATTCACCCAACTAGACCTCCCAGGATCTTTTAATAAAATATTTCATCTGAGCTCTAAATGTGAGCCTATTAGCTTTAAAGCTTGATAATTCCATCTTCGAAACCCCCAACATTACTCTGTAAGCTCATGCAAACCCCTCCCCACACCCATCCACACACATGAACATCTAGCAGAGTATTCTATACTCTGTTGAAACTCAATAATTATTGTCCTTGTCCTACTTAATAACTTTTATCAATTATCTGGTTAAAGATTTAGGAGGCATGTCTATATCTACAGATGACAAAGCTAGGAGAATTTAAATAAAGGATCAAGATTTGATGAACCATGAGCTAAATCTAACAAGGTAATATTAAATATGGCTGGATGTGAAGACCTGCATTTAGGTCTAAAATATCAACTGTGGGAACAAGAGGAGACCTTGTTTAGCATAATGGCTATGAAAGAGGCATATAGGTTAGTTAATTGTAAACTTACTATATGAAACAATGTGATATGACTACCAAAATGGGAAATAAATTCCATCTTAGGCTTTACTAATAAAGAAGAATAGTGTCCTGATCCAAGAAAGTAATTTTCCTACTTGATCAGAACATATCTTATAGCATTTTGTCCACTTCTTGCTGTCACATAAATAGGTTATTGAAAACTACTACCTATTCAGTTACTGAAATGGATAGATCAGTGGTTCTCAAACTTTGCCATATAATTAGAATCCCTTGGGAAGCTCAGCACCCCACCCATAGTAATGAATCAGAAGCTGGTTGGGGGTGGGAGGGAGGTGCTCAGACAATAAAAACAAACAAACAAACAAACAAAAAAACCTCTCAGGTTCTAATGAACAACAAAGTTTGAAAACCAGGGCAGTAGATACAACCTTTTTCTACCCGTCTCCTCTGTCTATTGTCTATGTCTCTTTCTTCTCGCCCCACCCAAATACACACCTCCCCAAAGTTCTTCCTGAACTATCTCAGTAGCCTACAAAGGCTTCTGGATTCCAGGTTTGCTTTACTTTAATCCACTCTCCCTTTACCTGCTGCCAAGGTGATCTGACTAAAATGCAAATGTTATCAAATACATCCCCTACTTAACAATACTTCGATGACTACCCCTAGTATTGGCATAAAGTTCAAACTCCATGAAGCACATGAGACTCTTTATGATCTGGGTCCTGTCTATCATCTACAGGTCCTTCTCTAATCTTCTCTTTCATCACTACCCCATACACTGTTTTCACTCTTGCCGTATTTCATCTGAACATGTCAGTTTCATATTTCTGTGCCTTCCACTATTGCTCAGTCCGACTATCTCTTTTCCTTCAAGTCTCAATTTAGGTAACTCTTTAAGGAAACAAAATGTCTCCTTAAAGAGACATTTTGCCTCTGTATATGTTACATATGCCTCTGTATATGTTCTATAGCACCTGGTATATGCTTTTATTTAGCACTAATCATGCTAAACTCTTAGTTTGTAGTCACCTGTCTTTCCCATTACATACTAAACGTTTTGAGTTTAGGTCTAATTGCTATCTGCTGCCTTTGTACCTCAGTGGATAGCACAGTGCCCAGCACAGATCAGTCCTCAAAAAACTTCTGTGGATTGGAAAAATAAATGGACAATGATAGCCCTAAAATCCGTGTCCTATGAATTGACCATGGATGTTTGCTCTGTGAGAAAGCAGGCTTGTGGGACATAGTAACCATTTTTAAATGTGTAAAATTTGGTTACAGAAGATCATGTAGAATAAATTAGTAGAAATTACTGGAGATACATTTTTCCTCAGTGCATAATTAGAACTTTTACAAATGAGATGGTTCCTAGGAAGGTACAATACTCACTTCCATAGGACTACTTGAGTAGAGTTTGAATGTATTTTGTCACTGAATGGAGGTGAGGGGATGAATAAAGAATTTCTAAGATTCCTTCCAACTCTAAGATTCACTTTAAAAATGAACATTTAGTAAACAAATCAACTTACATTCAGAAAACATTTTTTTTAGTTAGAGAAAAATTGTCCAAGAGGAATGAAGACTAAAGCGCAAAGAAGTTGGCTATAAAAAAGAAAGCACCCTTATTGTCTATCTGACATTAAAATAAAGGCATAAACATTCTCAGGAAAAGATACACCGCTATTCTAAACTGTAACTAAATTTCCACAAATCTGGAAAATTCTTAGAGCAAGCGGATCAGAGAAAACAAACTGCTATTTATACCAACCTCCTACCCTAAGGCCTGAAAGCTGATGCACAATGACTAATTAAGAGAATTAAATTATCAAATTAAATCAGTCATATTACAACTCTTTTACTGTCCGAGAATAGCCATCTCTCCCAGTGAAGGAAAACTCAATAAATTACATTTAGAAAGAGCGACTCAATCACCCACGTAGCTCCTGTCTGCCACCAGAAAGATCAGAGGAAGTTATTATTAGAAACTTGGGAAAGACACATTAGAAACCACAGCAAAGGCCTTGGATATTTAAAAACTCGAATAGTTTCCATCTGTGTTTAAAGCCATAACCAAATTTACCCGAAACATTGAATATACTGGGAAAAAAGATAAATCAATATGTAAGATTGGAAAATAAGACATACATGGAAATGGAGACCCCTAGAAATGTAGAGGTAGAAACTGATGAACTAAAAGTAGGATATCCAAAGAATATTTTTACTGGAGAAAATGGCACAGTTTGCTTTTTTCTAAACTAAAATGTCTGCATTTCACACAGAAATTGAAGAATTTTCCTGGCAAATAAGTAAAGGAGGAGCTAAAACTCAAAAAGGACGTTTCAAATAAGCCGATTGTGGAAACATCCCCAATGGCCCATGGAACGTTTGTCAGATGCCTCTAGATGAGCCTGTATTTCTCCACATGGTAGCGTTACTCGGCCTTCACTTGCACGGGCTTGTTACCAAGACTCAGAAACTCTCTTCCAGGAAAGTTTCTTCCCTAAATGTCAAAACTCTTTGAGACCAGCCTGAGCAAGAGCGAGACCCCACTAAAAATAGAAAAAATTAGCTGGGCATGGTGGTGTGTGCCTGTAGTCCCAGCTACTCGGGAGGCTGAGGCAGGAGGATCACTTGTGCCTGGGAGTTTGAGGTTGCTGTGAGCTATGATGACACCATGACCAGGCAACAGAGTAAGACTCTGTCTCAAAACAAAAAGAGACCTAAATATCAAAACTCCCATCTTCTTCTAAGAATTGTAGCATTCTTGCAATTCACTAAAAGGTGTTTATTGAAAAACCTAGTACATATTCTATTCCCAACAAAAGTTTATAGAACAAACGAATTAACAAACCCACCTGAGGTAAATGGATATAATCAGATCCCAGTGTCCTTTCCTTTTAAACAAATTTAAAACTCTCTAGATACAAATATTTTGGAATTCCAATTTGTGTCCTCTAGCACAGTACAATTATGACACAGCCCCTGAAATTATCTCTATTAGCACATCTTTGAAGATTACTTCAGAAATCATTCAAAATAGAAATCATTTAAATATAGAAATTCTATTCTGTCCTTAAAATTGTTCCTGAATTTTGTCACAAATGCTAGTCTCAGTCTCCTAACAAGTCCCCTATAACTTGAGATAATGCTAGTGAACCTGAGCATGCATGCTTTGTCAAGTTATTTTTCCCCTTGTCAAGAGGTGAATTTTCCTAACCCATCCAAACACATCCTCCAGAGCCCCTCTTAGGATCAATAAGAGGCCATTTTCATTTATCTGGCCCCTAATTAAGGTCATAGTCTAGCCCCTCAGCCCCTCCTGCAGTAGTGGCCTATTGCTAGATAACAGATTATCTTTTCATACACTGAGTCTCCTCCCTCTGCTATCCCAACCACAAGTATTCCTTAACAAACTTCCATCAAAACCAGGGCTGAAAGAAAAGATAAGCTAGACATGAAATTCTTTTAGGGTCAACAGCCTGGTTCCCATTATCTTCACACCTATTTCTTTGGGGGCCTCATGGTTTTTAAAATCTTTTGTTATGGGGTTTGTAATGCATCTTAAAATATAAATATTTATGGTGAATAAAAGCAAAGTCATAGAGTTTTACAGTCGAAACTCCTCCCTGGATGTTATAAGCTGATTTATTGCAAATGGAGTTCTCCTTATTGAGAAGGAAGGAGCAAGAGCATGAGGTATATCACTGAAATAGCTAAGGATAAATAGCTCAGCTCTATATTACATTCACAGCCAACTAGAGTCGCTGCTCAGGGACTCTTACCTCCGCACTAGTTTGCTAATGACCTTCCTATATTCCCTTTCTCAGGGCTCTATAAGCCCCAAAACTCCAGTAGGATCTTAAATTAGCTGAAGATAAGATGGAAATTGTGAGCAACTGAACTACAGTTGAACTCCAGACAGCAGCCCCTTTACTCTGTCCCTCTCTAAGACATTCTTTAACCACTGCCTTTGGCCACTGCCAAAGCCATTAAGTTAAACTTACACCACCCAGACAACCTTGTTCCCCGAGCAACTAGTCTGGACAATTGTGTCCTGTTCTGCCTCAGCAGCCTCAGCTCCCAACATAACTCGCTAACCATTAAACTGTTCCTCTAATATCTCTTCAGGGGCCAAGTCTAGGCTGCAAGCAACGTAAATCCAGTCTACTGGAAAGAGTTGTATACAACAGAATAAAAACTGGCTCAAGGTCAAGGAAAAAAGAACAGAAAACAACGGTTACAACAGACAGAGTGGTTACATTCATATACCATTTTTGCAGTTCTTTTCAGACTTTGCTGTCAGAATTGCAAAGAAGCATATTTTAAAACCAGTTGGGCCATGGTTCACTTTACTGTTTCACTTAAAATCCATTCTAGCTCCACAAATTCAGAAACTATGACAAAATTATTAAATGTTAGGCGAATATGGCACATATATACATGTTTTAATTCCACACACATTTTAAGAGATGCTATAGGCAAAAGACACACTACATTATGTTTATTAAGACAGAAGGAAAAGTCTCTATGATTAAGTCAAATAACTGCCTTACTCATTTATGCTAAGCCAACGCTGAAGAAAAGCTGAGATATGCTGGGAAACTTCAGAAGATTTTTCTCTTATCAAACAGATACAGATATAATACACTCCTATCCAGATACAGAACTGAAACTTCAAATATGTAATTATGGTTGACAAATGGAGAGAACAGAAAGCTCCAGATATCTAGAAGAAATGCCTACACTTCTTATGCAAATTTCCCATCCTATTCCTTCTTCTCATTCAATCAATTTTTGCCCATCACCATTAAACCATGACTCTGACCAGGCAGGAAGGAGCTAGGGGGATAAAGACCATGCCGTCTTTCCTTTCCAACCCTCTGACCTATGTCTCCCATTGTCAAAGGCTTCTGGTTAACAGGGAGCGCAGAGGTTAGCCTCCCTGGCAGAGATGGTAAAGAATTGTGGAGAGCAGAATTTGAGGGCAAACAGAGAGGCGCTAACAAAAATCTCTCACAATATTTCACGGAATTGTAGGTGGATAAAACAAGATGATACACGTGAAAGTGTCCACACAGAAAACACATGTGAGTCCCCATTCCACCCAGCTTGCAGGGTTTTCATGTCACCAAAAGTAAATTCAGGGAGTTGAACTCACAGCAAGCTCTATGGGTCTCTCAAACTCTAATTTCTACCACTATGTCTCAATTCCTCTTTATAAAAATAAAACTCTCGTTTTTGAGAAAGTTCTACCCTGTGGCTAATCAGAAGCCTTCATTTTGCTGTTTAAGAACATTTGAGAACCATTCTCCCAAAAAGCTCTCAGACCAAACAGAAACCATGTCTTTAGAAACCAAGAGTGAAAAATTAGGATTGTGATAGACATACAGACAATTCAGCAAAGGTATCTAAGATGAAAAATATTGCTCAAAAATATCTTTCCCTATTCTAAGCCTGTCTCTCCCTTAGCTATGTGCTTTGACTATAATGCACTAATACAAGCTAAATAACACAATGACTGAATCAGAATGACTCATCCTACATGCACAACATGTGTCTAGAATAGCATGATTAGATTTACTCTATTCAAATAATTTGAGACCAGAAAACTAAAAGAGAGAGCAAATCCAAATGCTCATGATTAGGATGAAGGGCAGAAGACACAAAGAGAAAAGGAGTATGTTTTAACCTGAACTTTGACCAAGAGATGATATTTTGTTCCAGTAAAAATCAGGTTTTTTTCTCCTCTGTATATTTGTTCTTAGCTCTTAAACTGTCCTGACTGGTCTCTTAAGACAAGAGGTTCGCTCACAGTTTATAATGTCAAACAAGCAGGCTTCTTTGCAAATGCTGCTCCCTCTGCGGAATGCTCTCTTCAACAACCCTACCCATAGCACTCCCCAAAATATCCATAAATCTAGCTCCCTTACTCTTCAAATCTCTGCTTAAACATCTTCAAGATAGGTCTTTACTGATCACCTTATCCAAATAGTAAGCTCCACTCCATCATTCTCTTTATCTCTGATCTTAATTTTTCTCCCAAGCACTTTTATTACCCGTGACATGTTATATATTTTTTTGTGTGTTTCTACCTACCTCAGTCCCCATGAAATCAGACTATGTCTATTTTGTTCCCCAGAGTCTATACCAGTCCCAATAAATAGTGAATACATAAAAAGTATTTGTTCTTGGCTGAAGACAAGTGAGATGTACCAAAAACAAAGGATTCTGCACTTTTGGTTGCAGTATGTAAAGTATGATTATAAGAAATGTGATTTATTTTATTCTTAACATACTCACACCAAAACCTACATATCCAAATGTTGTACTGTCCTGTTTAAAGTCTTCTATTTGGTACCTCTTCACTTATTTTCATTAAGTTGCCATTACTTAAAATTTGTCAGAAGTCCATTTTATTGCTGACATCAGCTCAAACTCTTTTGAATAGTCTCAGTTGTAGCAAATACAGATGAATTTGATTTTTTAAAATAATCCCAAATCACTCAGAGTAAAGGATGGTAAGTGAAGTGAATAAGTTGGGTTGTGGTCGAATATGAAGGCAATAAGAGCTCAATTATTCAGGATCTGGAACTGAAGATAGTCACCTTCAAAAAATGAGTTACAAATGTTTTTGCATAGTGGCGATGTATCATCATAATAAGTGAGCCATTTTCAACTACGCAGAGGGAAAACTGCTATTTTTGTGCAAAAATTCTAATTTAAAAAATCAGCTCATTGCCTCTGTCTCTTATACGTAAGTCTCAGATTTTCTTCCCTAAAGAGTTAAAAGGGAATTTAAAATAAACAGTTCACATGAATTTCACTCTCCTTGAATTCTTAGGGAATGTTTTTTAAACTGTACATCCTCATACTGTGTTTGTTTTCAATTTATGGGACATTATTTTCCTTCTCCCTAGAAATTTAAAGTCATGTCAGGGGACTCGTGATTATGTACTGCAATGAGAACTAGCAGAGGAGAGCATGTCCAATAAAATGATCTCTCGTGTTTATAGCAAATCACAGTTTACACAGGAACTTATAAAAGGAACAAAAAGAAATGTTTCCTGACTATAAGGTTTCTGGGAAATATCAGCACTTGGTATGAACCGAGCCAAAATGAGGCATCTTAGCCGGTCAAAAATGCACACCATGTTTACCACAAAGCTGACAAAACCTTGGATAGCCTAAAACTTGAAAAGTCCATTAGGTAATGATATTTTAAATTCTTGACTTCGTTATTAAATACAACATGGAAAGATGGAAATTTAGTAACGTTTCTAGGTAGTAGACCCATGAGATTAAGAGATCACTTGGTCTTTTTTCCTCAAATTTTCTACCAAATGTAAACAATTTATGGTAGAGGTGGCTCTTAAAGACGTCTCCTGTAAAAGAGAGGCATTAAAAAATAGGCCTTTTGGGGTCTGAGGTAGGCCAGATAATGCCTCACCAAAGATATCAGATCCTAATCCCTAGAACCTATAAATGTTACCTTTTAAGTATCAAATTAAATAAGCAGGAGACCATTAGCCTGAGAGGCTGTCTCTGTACTTTGAGTTCCTACATAACAAACTACAACCTAATTTAGTAGTAAACAAAGTGAACCTAATTTAGGAGTGTATTTTGTAGCAGCCATTTTTTCCAGTCACAAACAGCCAAGTTTCAGCCAATCACAGGCAGTCAATGGATCCGATGATATTCATTAAGGCAAACGCCTCATCACACAATGCCTGAATGAGGCAAACACCTGGCTCTCGCCAAATGATTTCTCTACTTTGCTTCCTTGTTTGGCCTATAAAAGCTTGCTGCTCATGCTACTGGGTAGAGTTCTCTGAACCTCTGCTGGTTCTGAGAGATGCCCAATTCATGAGTCGCTCTTTGCTCAACTAAACTGTATTCAATTTATCTGAAGATTTTCTTTTAATGTAAAGAAAAAGGGTCTTTGCAGCAGTGGTTATGTAAAGGATCTTGAGATGGAGAGATTATCCTGGTAGGCCCTAAATGCAATCACATGTAAGCTTACAAGAGTGAGCAGAGAGAGATTTAACAAAGAGACACACAGAAGTGAAGGAGGCAGTGCGACCATGTAGGCAGAGATTGGAGTGATACAACCACAAACCAAGGTATGCTGGAGGTCACCATGAGCTGGAAGAAGCAAGGAATAGATTTTCCCAGAGCCTGTGGAGCGAGTGCAGCCATGCCAACACCCTAGTTACAATCCAATGAAACTGATTTTGAACTTCTGGCTTCCAAAACTATGAGAGACTAAGTCTCTATTGATCTAAACCACTTAGTTTGTGATAACTTGTTACAGCAGTCTTAGGAAATGAATGTAAATTTCTTCTGTTGTCTCCCTCATGTTTTCTTTTCCTTAAAACAAACAAACAAAACACCCTAGCTTTATTGAGATATAATTCACGTATCATTCAGTTCACTCATAAAATGTACAATGCAATGGTTTTATGTATTTCCAGGATTGTGCACCATCACCACAATTTTAGAACTTTTTCATCACCTCAAAAGAAAACTCCAATTGGTGGACTATAGATTGTCATTTTTTGGCTATTATAAATAACTCTAATTTAAACATTCATGTACATATTTTTGTTTAGATACATATTATCATTTCTCTTGGGTACATACCTAGGAGTAGCTTGATGGTTGTTTAATATTTTGTAGAACTGCCAGGATATTTTCCAAAATGACTGTATTATTTTATATTCCTACCAATAGTATATGAGAATTCCAATTTATCTAGATTCTCACCAACTACAATTATGAGCTGTCTTTTTTATTGCAACCATCTTGTGGGAGTATATTGTACTTTTTATTTGCATTCCTGCTGGCTAATCACATTGATCATCTTTTCATAAGCTTATTGGCATTTGTATATCTTTGGAGAAATGGCTATTCAGAATCTTTGCCAATTTTTTATTTGAATTATTTGTTTTTTTATTATTGAGTTGTGAGAATATGCTTTATATATTCTACATCCAAGTCCCTTGTCAGATACATAGTTTGCAAATATTTCATGTCATTTTATGGGTTGTCTTTTCACTTTCTTGGAGATATACTTTGAAGCACAAAGTTTTTAATTTTGATGAAGTCCAGTTTAGCTATTTTTTCTTTTGTTGTTTATGCTTTTAGTATATCCAAGAAGGATTTGCCTAACCCAAGGTCATTAAGCCTTACTCTTATATTTTCTTCTGAAAGTTCTATAGGTTTTGTAGCATTTATTGATTGATTGATTGATTGATTGATTGATTGAGTTGAGGTCTCACTATATCACCCAGGCTGGTCTCAAACTTCTGGGCTCAAGTGATTCTCCTGCCTAAGCCTCTCTAGTAGCTGGGACTACAGGCATGTACTGCTGTGCCCAGATAATTTTTTAAAACATTTTAAAGACAGGGCCTTTCTGTGTTGCCCAGGAAGGTCTTGAAGTCTGGCCTCAAGCAATCTTCCTACCTCAGCCTCCCGAGTAGCTAGGATTATAGGTGTGAGCCATTTTCCCTGGCTATAGTTCTTATATTTAGGTCTATTATCCATTTTGAGTTAATTTTTGTGTGTAGTATGAGGTGGGGTCCAATTTCATTCTTTTGCATGTGCATATCCAGTTGTCATAGCACCATTTGTTGAAAGACTTTTCTCCTCTCATTGAATTATTTTGACATCCTTGTCAAAAATCAATTGATCATGAATGCAAGTGTTTATTTCTGAACTCTCAATTCTATTCCATCAATCTATATGTCTACCTTTATGCCAGTAATACAGTGTCTTAATTATTGTAGCTTTGTGGTAAGTCTTGAAATCAAAAAGTATTAGCCCTTCAACTTTGTTATTTTTAAGATTGTTATGGCTATTTAGATTCCTTGAGATTCCAGATTTGTTCTTTTGCTTAAGATTGCTTTGACTATTTGGGCTCTTTTCTGGTTCCAAATGAAGTATAGAATTGTTTTTCTAGATCTGTGAAATATGACATTGGTATTTGTATGGGGCTTGCATTGAATTTGTAAATCACTTTGGGTAGTATGGACATTTTAACAATGTTGATTTCACTGATTCATGAGCATAATATGTTTTTCTGTTTGTTCATGACCTCTGTGATTTCTTTCCTCAGTGTTCCATACTTCTCCTTGTAGAGATCATTCACCTCCTTGGTTAAGTATATGCCTAAGTATTTTATTTTCCTTGTAGCTATTGTGAATGGTATTGAGTCTTTGATTTGACTCTCAGCTTGACTGTTCTTGGTGTATATGAATGCTACTGATGTGTATACATTGATTTTTGTAGCCTGAGACTGCTGAATTTATTTATCAATTTTAGGAGTCTCTTAGTAGAGTCTTTGGGGTTTTCTAGTTACAAAATCATATCATCAGTGAAAAGCAATTATTTGTCCTCCTCTTTCCCAATTTGGATATATTTTATTTCTTTTTCTTGCCTGATTGCTCTAGCTAGGATTTCCAGCACTATGGGGAATAGAAGTGGTGACAGTGGGCACCCTTGTCTTATTCCAGTTCCAAGGGGAATGCTTTCACCATTTCCCCATTCAGTGTGATGTTGGTTATGGATTTGTCATATATGGCTTTTATGATTTTAAGATATGATACTTCTATGCCTAGCTGTTGAGGGTTTTTATCATGAAAGGGTGCTGGATTTTGTCAAATGCTTTTTCTGCATCTATTGAGATGATCATATGATCATTGTGCTTCTGTTTATGTGTTGAATCACATTTATTGATTTCTGTATGTACAACATCCTTGCATCTCTGAGATGAAGCCCACTTGGTCATGGTGGATTATTTTTTTCATGTGTTGTTGGATTTGATTTCCTAGTATTTTATTTAGGAAAATATTTTTAAGAGATATTGCATTTATATTTTTTTTTTTGTATCTATATTTTTAAGAGATATTGGCCTGTAGTTTTCTTTTTTGCTGTCATTGTGTCCTTTCCTGGCTTTGGTATTAAGGTGATACTGGCATCAAAGAATTAGATGGGGAGGATTCCCTCCTTCTCAATGTTATGGAATAATTTCTGTAGTTATGGTTACCAAGTCTTCTTTGTAGGTCTGGTAGAATTAAGCTGTGAATCCAACTAGTCTGGGACTTTTGTTGTTGTTGGAAGACTTTATATTACTGCTTCAATCTTGCTGCTTGTTATTGGTCTGTTCAGGAGCTCTATTTCTTTCTCATTGAGTCTTGGGAGGTTGTGTGTTTCTAGGAATTTATCCATTTACTCTACGTTTTCTAGCTTATGTGTAGTTTCATAAATAATGTTTTTATGAAACATTATTTCATACAGCTGTGGTATCAGCTGTACTATCTCCTTTTTTCATTTCTTATTGAGCTTATTTGAGTCTTTCCTTTCTCTATTCCTGGGTAATCTAACAATAGGTCTATCAATTTTGTTTATTTTTCAAAGAACTAACTTTTTGTTTCATTGATCCTTTGTATTTTTTCCCCCATTTCATTTAGTTTTACTCTGAGCTTTGTTATTTCTTTTCTTCTGCTGGCTTTGGGTTTGGTTTAGCTTTCCTTTTCTAGTTCCTTGAGATGTAACATTAGGTTGTTAATCATGATCTTTCTGTATTTTTGATGTAGGCATTTAAGGCTGTGAATTTTCCCCTGAGGAATACTGTTACTGAGTCCCATAGATTTTGATAGCTTGTGTCCCCTTTGTTATTCAGTTCAAGAAATCTTTTGATTTCCATCTTAACTGCATTATTGACCAATAATCACTTAGCAACAGGTTGTTTAATTTCCTTGACTTTGTATAGATTTGAGTGTTTCTTTTGTGATTGATTTCTAGTTTTATTCTGTAGTGGTCTGAGAAGTTACATGGTATGATTTTGATTTTTTTTCAGTTTGTTGAGACCTGCTTTGTGGCCTAATATATGATCAATCATGAAGAATGTCCCATGTGCTGATGAGAAGAATGTATATTCAGTAGTTTTGGGGTACAATGTTGTGTAAAGGTCTGTTAGCTGCATTTGATTTAAAGTCAAGTTTAAATCTAGTGTGTATTTATTTATTTTCTGCTTTGATGATTTTTCCCCCTCTGATAGTGGGATGTTGAAGTCCCCAGCTAATACAATGCTGCTATTCATTTCTTTGCTTAGCTCTAGTAAAATTTACTTTATGTATCTGGGAGCTGCTATGTTAGGTGCATATATATTTAGGATTATTATGTCTTCTTGTTGAATTTCTCCCTTTACCATTATATAGTTACCATCATTGTCTGTCTTTACCATTGTTGATTTAAAGTCAATTTTATCTGATATGAGAATGGCTATGCCTGCTCTATTTTGGTTTCCATTTGTGTGTAATATTTTTTCCATCCTTTCACCTTGAGTCCGTGTGCATCTTTGTGGTTTAGATGTGCTTCCTGGAGACAGCAGATATTTGGGTTGTATTTGTTCATTCACTCACCCAGCCTACGTCTTTTGAGTGGAGCACTCCAACTGTTAACATTGAGTGATAGAATTGATATGTGGGGAGCTGCTCTGTTCATCATGTTAGTGGCAAGGTGATACTGGCTTGTAGTACCTTATTTGTTTTGTTTTTCCTCTTGTATTTTATAACAGTTGTGAGTTTTAGGGGTTTTTTGAGTGATTTTACATTGGTGGTTATCTATTGTGTTGATTCATACATAATGCAGTTCTGAGTATTTCCTGCAGGGCAGGTCTGGTCAGAACAAATTCCTTCAGTATTTGCTTGTCTGGAAAAGACTTAATTTTTCCATCATTTGTGTAATGTACCTTTACAGGATTCAAAATTTTAGGCTGGCAATTGTTCTGTTGAAGAAGATTGAAGATGGGACCCCAAGCCCTTCTGGCTTGTAAGGTCTCTGCTGAGAAGTCTGCGGTTAGCCTGATGGGTTTTCCTTTGTATGTTAGTTGTTGCTTTCACCTTGATGCTTGCAGAATTTTCTCCTTCATTTTGACGTTGGCCAGGTTGATTACTATGTGTCTTGGAGATGTTCTATTTGCTATGAATCTTCCTGGAGAAAGCCATTGGGAAGAGGCTGAAATGGCCTCTCCAAACCAGAAAGTCTGTTTGGAGGACGGTGTTGTCTGGGTTTCACAGATTGGCTGTCTGAAGTGAGTTTCACTCTTCTCCCTCCTCTCCTGCCCCATGAATCTCCTTCCAGTGTCTGGTTACACACAGGTGCCTGAACTCGCTTAGCTTGCTGGCAATGATGCTGCAGTTTGGGAACTTCCCTGTCCAAGGTCCCAACCCACACTGAAAGTGCAGCTTTCTGTGGGGGAAGGGGGGCTCTACCAGTTCACTGTGGTCCAAACCCATGTTGCATTCTCCTGTCAGTTTTGCCCACATGGGCTCCCATGCCTCCTGAGTTTAGTTCTCAAATCTCCCTCTGTGCCCCCAAGCAACCTGATAGAATCAGCACACAGGATCCAGCCTGTGTGTCTATCTCACTGGCAGGCATCTTCAAGGAGTGGTGGCAGTCAGGGAACTCCCAGACCAAGCACACCTAGGTCCACTGCAGGTCCTCAGACTCATAGGCACACCAAAATAGGGAAGAAAGCCACTTTTGAGAGTTTCAGCCTAATGGTCCCTCTCAGCTGCAGTGGGTGGAGGAGGGCCAAGGGAGGAAAAGTGTCTGAATGGAAGACAGCCAGCACTCCGGCTCTTCCAGTTCCTCTCCCTGGAAGAAAGCCTGTATGGAATGTCCCAGCTCTGGGATCACAGAAATTCTCTAGGGCCCACTGCAATCCAGGCAGGAGTTTGGAACTGTCTGTGTGGGAACAGGTGATGTGAAAACTCAAGGGCTGGACTTCCCTGGGGTGGACAAAGGGGTGCTATAGGTGGAGAAGCAGTATGGCACCTGCCATCTTGGCTCTAGATCACAGCAACAGGGAGTGACCCTGAAGGAGCTGGAAGACTTGAGCTTTATTTTCAAGATTACAGTTCAGTGGTTACAGCAGCCCTTGGGCTCATGAGGGTGGAAAAGTTCCCAAACCCCTCTGGAGGACCTCTGACTACCAGAGGTGTGTGTGAAGGAGAAACAAAACCTGCATCTACTCTCTTCACCAGGCTCCAAGCTTCTCTGGAGTTGATCTCTGCCAATATCTTTTTTCTTTCTGTTCTGTTTTACAACTTCTTCCCATGAAATCTCCAGCAGGTTCTTGTCTTCTCCCCCATACTACACCTGAGCTGTGTGCTTTCCCCTCCATCCTTATCTGAAACTCTTTCTTCCCTCTGGGAAAATCTGGCAGCCGATGTCTCTAGTCAGCCACTCCCTCCCCCTCCAAGCTCTGTTTTTAAAAAATTTTTTGCTTATTTATCTTTTGCATTTAACTTCAAAGTGTCCCAAATTGCAGAATAAGTTTAGTAATGTCACAAGATACAAGCTCAATATAAAATATCAACTGTGTTTCTATATACTAGCAATAAACCATTGGGAATTAAAATTAAAACATAATATATATTATTTCCAATAGCACAAAAAATTTCTTAGGTATATAGGTATATATAGGCATAATTACACACTGATATGTTCAGGATCTGTTTGCTTAAAACCACAAAATACTGATAACAGACATTAAAGAAATGAAAAGATATACAATGTTCATTGATTGAAAGACTCAATGTTGATAAAATGCCATTTCTCACCCATTTGATCTATAGATTCAGTGAAATCTCACTCAAGATCCCAGAATAATTTTCTACAGATCTAGACAAGCTAACTCTAAAATTTAAATGAAGGGAAAAAGGATTTAAAATGTCCAAACAATTTTGAAGAAAAAGGAAAAAATTGAAGAACTCATACTATTTGATTTCAAAACTTACTATAAAGCTAAGGTAATCAAGTTAGTATAGTATTTCTGAAAGAAGAGAAACAGATCAATGGAACTGAGAGCCCAGGAATATAGTTGGAACCAACACAAATATGGTCAAATTAATTAGATAAATGTACAAAAGCAATTCAATGGAAAAGGCATAGTTTTTTGATAAACAAATGGTTCTTAAGCAACTGGATATTATGTGCAAAAATGAACCTAGATTTACACCTTATCTCTTATACAAAAATTAACTCAAAATGGATCATATGCCTAAAATGTAAAACATAAAATATCAAACAATTAAGAGAAAATATAAGAGAAAAATCTTTGTGACCTTGGATTAGGCAACAAGTTCTTAGATATAAAACATAATCCACTACAAAGTAATGTGATAAATTGGACTTCATCAAAATTTAAAACTTTTGCTTCATAAAAGACACTATTAAGAGGATGAAAAGACAAGCAATCAACTGGGATACAGTATTTCCAAATCACATTTCTGAAAAAGGACTTGTAGCCAGGATATATGAGGAACTCATAAAACTCAACTATAAGAAAACAATCCAACTTTTAAAAATAGCAAAAAATAATTGAACAGACACTTCACCAAAGAAGAAATAGGGATAGCAATTATGAATATAAAAAGATGCTCACCATCACTGGTCATTAGGGAAATATAAATAAAGGCTGCAATGAATATTATTTACTTATAATAGGTACAATTAAAAAAATTTGGCAATAGCAATGGTTGACAAGGACGAGGAGCGAAAAGAACATTTCCAGTGGGAATGCAAAATGGCACAGCCAATTTGAAGAAGATAGTGACAGTTTCTTATAAATTTAAGAGCATACTTACCATATGACTCAGCAATCTGACCCCTAAATATTTATCCAAATGAAATGAAAACCCATATTCATGTACATGAATTTTTATAGAATTATTGACAATTGTCAAAAACTGGAAACAACTCAAATGTCTTTCAAATTGAGAATTGATAAATAAACTGTGGTACATCTATACAATTTAATACTACTCAACAATAAAAACCAACAAATTACTGATACACACAATGGCATGGATGAATCTCAACTGCACTTTGCTAAGCAAAAGACGCCAGACTCCAAAGAATACAGACCATATGGTCCTACTTATATGACATTCTGGAGAAAGCACAATTGTAGGGATGGAGAACAGATGAGTGGTTGCCAGGAGTGAAGGGCTGAGGGGTTAGCACAAGAGAATTTGGAGGGATGGGGGAGATGATGAAACTGTTCTGTATCTTGTGGTCACACAACTTTATGCATTCGTCAAAACTCATAGAACTCCTCACACACACACAAAAGTGAGTTTTACTTATATAAAATAAAACACAAATCTTAAAAAGTGTGGGGAGCAGGTGAGATGTGTGAAATTGTTTAAGAACAAAAGGGATCAGCTGCTCTGAATGTTTTTTGTGAATCCAGTAACCTACGGAGCTCTTCAGTTTAGCTCTTTATGATTCTTATGTTACTTTAAAAGCACTAGTTAACAAGGTTATAGCTCTGTTTTTCATTTTATCCACGAAAATAAAAAGGTCAATAGGCATTGTGAAAAGCACGCATTCTTTTGCTTTATCTCAAACAAAGCCTGGTACAACAAAGCAATTTCCATGGTAATGACACTTCTTATTCAACATCCAGACAAATAACTGTATAAAATTGCATAGTTATATGACAGAATGTGTAGATGACAGGCCTAAACCAGGCCTCTAGCCAAATGATTGGTCACTTAAAAAAAATGCTTTTATCTCTCTAAGATCAGAGTCAATCTCTTACTCTTGCTCTTCTCCTCCCCAGAGTGAAAAGGGGGAACCTAAAGGCCTTTTACTAGCTCTCATCTGTTACTGAAAATACAATGGAGAGGGAAAGTCATCCAAAACATCTGGTGGTGAAGGTGTCCCACCACTACCCATGTCTGAGGATTGAATGTATATGTGTTTTTGTTTCAGAGGCTTTATTTAAGGATGAATAGTCAATGAGCTAATAAGTCCTGCTCTGCTTTGTCTCTAAGAAATTGTAAATGAACTTAGAGCAAATCTTAGAGACTAATTCAACTTCTTGTTTCAGAGATGAAAAAGAAATGGCCCTGTAAGTGACTGTACAACTGGATTGCAGCAAATCAGAACTAAAACTCTGATACTCCTCTCAGGGCCAGTATCAGGGACCTGTGACGTGGTAAATCTCATGGGACCTTGCATTTAGAAGGGCTCTGCTCTGGATTTCTGTCTTGAAATTCTTAATAATTTTTGAACAAAGGACAGCACATATTCATTTTGCATTGGTCTTGTGAATTATGTAGCTGACTGTGACCCTACCCCTCAAAGATTGTTTCACAGAATGAAAACTTCATACTCCATGAAAAACTCAAGAGATATGGGGATTTAAAAACAAAAACAAAAATATGGGCAAAGTATATAGGAAGAAAATAAATTTTTTGTGTGTCCAAAAGAACATCAGCCAGCATAGGACTAAAAAGTGGCTTACCAATAAGGCCTTAATAGAACTGGTTTGTCTTCTCATGTGAGAACCACACACACTAAACATCTCGCCAAATGGAAAAAACAATCTCTAGATAGAAGATCATCAGGAGGTGTTTATATGCTGAAGTACACACACCTTTGCCATTGGGGAATTTGGAGTGTCT